>JAODAL010000631.1:0-290208 GCA_025379985.1 Phyllomedusa bahiana | reverse complement strand
TTTGACAAAAACAAAACTCTTCAGTGCTCCTAAGGAACATTGGGTGACATGTATGATTTCTGGCACCCAGACAGCAATTTTATTGCGCACAATAGAAGTGTAGAATGCCCCGGATTTATGAACCAGCCTACTGCGGGTCATAAATCAGGCGCATTCTGTGCAAAAATGACAATTCAGGCTGAAGTAAACCCCTTTTAAAGTGGTTTACCTGTTTCAGCAGTAATGCACCTGGATTTGCCGTATAGGAGCTATAAATGTTTAACTTCATACGGCTGTAGTGCGACGCGCCTCCAGCACGCCCCCCGATCTCATGTGTCGCACAAAGTGTCGCGGACACTCTGTAATGTACCTGATATTGTAGTGTGCCTGGTTAAAAATATAGCAAAAGGAGCTGCACTAGTTCTTGGGCTGAAAAGATGCCAGACTTCTGGTGCAGCCCCGTTCATACATGTCACCCATTGTGTTTCCACTGTGTAAATTAATGACATTGATCAATGGAGGATTTCATTCGCAATGACATTCAGGATTATATTGATGTAGTGAAATCCTACTACTAACATTGTTCTTCTTATTTATGTGTATCTGCTCTATAAATGGTCTACTGCAACTATGTGTTCTGGGAAATAGACTTTCCATGTAAGCTTGAAAGGATGATAAGCTGTTACATAAAATCTCCATTTATTTTTGTGCATGAGAGGACCACTAGAAACAAAGCAGTAAAAATAGACATGAAGGGAAAAGGTCTTACCCTTATTGATTTTAATCTGACAACTTTTCAAGGTAAATGAATGGAATACATGGGCTTGGCCTTGTGGTTATGACAAAGCACCAATAACCACTTTCCTTTAAAATATTGGTACATTATCTTTTTATTAAAAACCATTGCCAACCCTTAGGGCATGTCCCCATGGCACGGGTTTGCGGCCGGTTTTTCAGACGGTTTACGGTTTTGCAGACCGTCTGAAAAACCGGCCGCAAACGAGCACAATGGGTCCCCACTGCACGGGTTTTCCGCCCGGCGTCTTTTTCCGCCTGCGGGCCGCCCGAGAAAGATTGAACATGCACATTCTTCCGTCTGGTTTTCGGACGGAATATGTGCATGTCAATTGGAAGGGGGGGGGCTTTTCTCCACTCATCGCGGAGAAAAGCCATCGCCCCACGACCGTGTGCACGGCACACAAACCGGACAAATACCGGTCGGATAAACCGACCGGTATATGTCCTCTGCCGTGGGGACATGCTCTTAACTTCCGTAGCACATTTACAAGTAAAACAATTCTAATTTTACATTGTTGCAAAAACAAGCATATCTGTTTACCTGGACTAATGGTCTTCAACAACAAGCATAGAATAGCAGCCTTCTACCGTAAGTCTGGGAGTTATAGTTTTTTAACAGTTGAAGAACCACAGGTTGAAGACAACTGACATACACTGTGTTTGTCTTTAAAGAGAACCTGTCACCTAGTTTCTGACCCCCTTGCTGGGGACAGCACAAGCTAGTGTCAGACATGCTGTTTCCAGCGCTGTGTCCCTTATTCTATAAGATGCTGTAGTTTCAGAGTATGTATTGCTCAAATCTGTAGTTTTTAGCCAGAAAAGTCATATAAAGAGTCCGTTTTTCATGCCCCGCCCACCTGAGGCTAGCCCCCTCCCCCACCTCACAACTGATAAACCTATTCCTTTAAATAGGTAGAAACATGTGAATAAATGTCAGTGGGCGGAGCAGGCCGATGGTGGGGTGGGGATAACACCTGCTCATGAATAAGATTTGAGCATTAAGGGCGACATGTATGAATCTCACCAGAGTCGGGGCACACCTTTCCGCCAGTTTTCCGGCGAAATCTGCGCCTGATTTATGTCGGGGCCGGGGCACGCTCATACATCCCATGTAAGCCCGCTCGACCGTCACACCTGCGCCTAGTTCGTGGTTAGGCGCAATGCGGGGATCCGAGGCAGCAGTGCGGGACGGCCTGCGGCGCCTAAGATTCGCTGCCGGAGGTAGCGCACTCATACATGCGGGGAAAAGTTCCCTGCGCCTCGCCAGTGTGTGTGGGGCACAGTGCGGGGACATGGGCGCCGTGCGGGACTGCGCCGAAAAACAGTTCCGATGCGAGACAGGCTGGAACAGCGAGAAATCATTCCAGATGTCGGTGCGGAGTATGAATCAAAAATCGCCTTTATAAAGGCGGCAAACATTCCCAGAAAAGAGCTGAAACCTCAAAAATAAAAAATACATAAAACACCATCACTTTCCAAATATCCTAATTCAAGAATTAGGATATTGGAAATTGCCGGGAAATACAGTAATTAAAATTCAGAAAGCTATTCTGATTGGTCGGCAGAAACCGGCCAATCAGAATAGGAGCGACAGTGAACCAATACAACCTATGGGGAAGTTTAGACCAATCAGAATCCACGGCGGGACAGTTCAAAATACTGTAAAAAATGCTGAAAAGAGGTGATTGGCTGAGCTAGCGGGGGCTCGGCTAGCTCAGCCAATCAGAATAGGAGCGACAGAGACCCATTAAAACCTATGGAGAATTATTGACCAATCAGAAGGAGCGACAATCCATTATATCCTATGGAAGTTTGGACCAATCAAAATCAAGGCGACTAGTTAAAAAACAGTAAAGACAGAAAAGAGCTGATTGTGACTAGCGGGGGCTGGCAGCTCGGCCAATCAGAATAGAACAAAGACCCATTTAGTCTATGGAGAATTTGACCATAAATTCCGATGGGATAATTCAAAATACAGTAAAAAGAAAGAAAAGAGCCTATTAGCTGAGCTAGCGGGTGCTTGGCTATCCCAGCCAATCAGAGCGCAAGCTACTTCTCCCATTATAGTCTATGGAGAGATGGGCGCTCTGAAATCTCGGCGCTCAGCGCCGTGCGGCATGAAGTATTAATAAAAAAATCATTTTTTATTAAATGTAAAACATTATCAGCTAAAGAGCCGAACCCTTCTTTACAAATAAGCAGTTAAAAACCGAACAACGCGTTTGTCGCCGAGACCGGCGCTACATAGGGAATTGCAATAGAGAGAATCGCCGGGAAATACAGGAATTCAAATTGTTTAAGCTATTCTCATTGGTCGGCATAAACCAGCCAATCAGAATAGGAGCGACAATGTCCCATTATAACCTATGGAGGAGAATTGACCAATCAGAATAGGAGCGACAATGTCCATTATATCCTATGGAGAAAAATTGACCAATCATATTCAAAGGCGGGACAGTTCAAAATACAGTAAAAAATGCAGAAACGAGCTGATTGGTTGAAGTGGCGGGGGTTCGTCCAGCTTAGCCAATCAGAGCGCGAGCTACTTTCTCATAGAGTTCTATGGGGAAAAGAAATTCTGAGCGCGCTCTGTGATTGGCTAAGTTAAAAGAGGCGCCATTATTTGGACCAATGGGAGAGCGAGTGATGCTCCTATGGGTTTTCTAATGCAATCAGAAATCAAACTATACATGGCCGAGATCAAATTATAACACTACAGAAGTTGTCCCAATGTGTATATAAAACGAATAATAATATGGGGTAACGAAAAAAAAATATTAATCAATAAAATCATGTTTATTTCTTTATTTTCGTTAGCCAAGGATCAATAGTATGGGTGCAACGAAAATAAAGAAATAAACATGATTTTATTGATTTAATATTTTTTTCGTTACCCCCATATTATCATTCGTTTTATATACACATCGGGACAACTTCTGTAGTGTTATAATTTGATTTCGGCCATGTACAGTTTTATTTCAGATTGCATAAGAAAACCCATAGGAGCGTCGCTCGCTCTCCCATTGGTCCAAATAACGGCACCTCTTTTAACTTAGCCAATCACAGAGCGCACTCAGAATTTCTTTTCCCCATAGAACTCAATGAGAAAGTAGCTCGCGCTTTGATTGGCTAAGCTGGATGAGCCCCTGCCGCTTCAACCAATCAGCTAGTTTCTGCATTTTTACTGTATTTTAAACTGTCCCGCCTTTGAATATGATTGGTCAATTTTTCTCCATAGGATATAATAGGACATTGTCTCTCCTATTCTGATTGGTCAATTCTCCTCCATAGGTAAGAATGGGACATTGTCGCTCCTATTCTGATTGGCTGGTTTATGCCGACCAATCAGAATAGCTTAAACATTTTGAATTACTGTATTTCCCAGCAATTCTCTCTATTGCAATTCCCTATGTAGCGCCGGTCTCGGCGACAAACGCGTTGTTCGGGTTTTTAACTGCTTTATTTGTAAAGAAGGGTTCGGCTCTTTTTCTGATAATGTTTTACATTTAATAAAAAAATGTATTGATTAATACTTCATGCCACACGGCGCTGAGCGCCGAGATTTCAGAGCGCCCATCTCTCCATAGACTATAATGGGAGAAGTAGCTCGCGCTCTGATTGGCCGGGATAGCCAAGTCCCCGCTAGCTCAGCCAATCAGCTCTTTTATGTCTTTTTACTGTATTTTGAATTATCCCGCCGTGGATTCTGATTGGTCTAAACTTCTCCATAGACTAGAATGGGTCTTTGTCGCTCCTGTTCTGATTGGCCGAGCTAGCCAAGCCCCCGCTAGCTCAGCCAATCAGCTTTTTCTTAGCATTTTTACTGTATTTTGAACTGTCCTGCGTGGATTCTGATTGGTCAATCCTTCCCCATAGGTTTTAATGGTTCACTGCCGGTTTATACCGTCCAATGAGAATAGGTTTCAGAATTTGAATTACTGTATTTCCCGGCAATTTCCAATATCATAAATCTTGATATTGCGCTGTTCTAGAGTTTTGGAAAGTGTTTTTTTTTAAGTATGTTTATTTTTGAGGTTGAGCTCCTTTCTGACAATGTTTTCCGCCTTTATATAGGCGATTTTTTCGGAATCATACTCCTGCTGCACAGTGCGGAGCGCCGAGATTTCTGTCGCAATCTTCTATCTGCTTCCTCGCATGTTCTGATCCTGCTTCACTTCGCCTCTGTCGGAGGATTTAGACCAAAAAAAAACCCGGTCTGCCTGTCGGATCTGCCGAGCGCTGCACTGCGCCTCGCTTTGCCGACTCGCCATCGTACATGCCTCGGAGTTTTCGAGCACGCCGCGTCCCGCCCCGGAACGCCTACCCCCCCGCCCATCACCGTGCCCACTGCCCGCCCCTTCATGCGGGGCGCAGCTGAAAGTGGCGAACACTGCGCCTAACACTGAATCCCCACGTCCGACAGAGGGATTCAGGCTGGGAGGCGCAGTATATGCCAAAAAACGGGCGAAAAGTCCGATCATACATGTCGCCCTAAATGTTCTAAAACTACAGCATCTTATAGAATAAGAGACACAGTGCTGGAAACAGCAGGTCTGTCACTAACTTGTACTGTCGTCAGCAAGGGAGGCATAACCTATGTGACAGGTTCCCTTTAACTACAATACTTCCCCATCATGATTTATGTACCAGGCTGTGTAACTATCATGCCCCTAGAATAAATGAATGCTATCATTCTGACTTTGTGTTGCGGCTATTTTTTTTGTTTGTTTTCTCAAAAAATATTCTTTGATGTAAACATTGCAAGCTTTGAACATAAGCTTAAAACTATCTTGATCTTTGAATATATATTTATTGCCACCTGTTACAAGCAGTTGCACAGCCCACACGTCGGGCCGCATAAACACTCATGTCCCCTTTTTTGATACTCTGCCGGGGATCAGCAGTGCCTCTGGCTCTGTACTCTCCTTTCCACACTCCTGGTTCTCTGCCTGTCACTGTGCGCATTCCTTCCCACTAGAGTGCTTGCTCCAGCTCCATGAAATTTAAAGGGCCAGTGCGTCGGGATTTGGCTAATTATCGGGTGCTGACCCAATTTCCTCCAGTCATTTCCTCTGCTTCCATGTCAGATCTATTGTGCGCCGTGACATAAAGAAGGCATTCTAAGTGTACCTGTCGTGCTGTGTATTATGACCCTTTGCCTCCGTCCACTGACCATGTTCGTCCATTGCCTGCCCTGACCTTTCTTCCTGTCCCCAACTAAAAGTTTCCCTGACGCTTCTGTACCATATTGCACCCCAGCTGCCACCGGAAGCAAGTAGCATCAGTGGTAGCGACCAAGTAGTCTACCGCTGAAGCAAGTCCAACCTGCCGTGCAGCGGGCTCTGGTGAATACTGAGAGGCTACTTAGATTCCACTCCCTGATGTGGCTTATACCACCGCTTGGAGTGGTCCAGTGGATCCACATCCTAGCCATCCCTTACAGTTCTGGCCATGAATTCCGCCAGGTTCCCCCTGCCTGACATCTAGGATGTCATTATGGCTGCTGCAAACAGAGCCAACAGAGTGACCTACTGGCCACCATAATGCAGCAGCTCACAGCCCAGCTATCTGCCGCTCCAATGCTACCACCATCTGCAGAAAGTCTTGTGCCAATGACTCTTGTGGCGCCACAAGGCCCAAAGCTACATCTGCCTTTGCCACCAAGGTTCAATGGAAACCGTCAAGCTTGCAGAAGGTTCATCAGCCAGTGCACTATACATATGGAATTAATGGCGAACCAGTTCCCCACTGAATGAGAGAAAGTGGCATTTCTTGTCAGCCTTCTGTCAGGTGAAACCTTGACCTGAGCCATCCTCCTCCTCTTGAGACAAGGAGGACCCAGTGACTGCCAACCTTCAAGTTTTCTTAAAGTTGTTTTGCAACATGTTTGAGGAACCAGCACGTGCATCTTCCACTGTGGCTTCTCTGCTTCATCTTCATCAAGGTGAATCCACAGTTGAGCAATATGCAGTAAAATTCCACACTCTCTCTTCTGAGCTGTCATGGAACAATCAGGAACTCATAGCCAAGTTCTGGTTCAGTGAGATACAGCAAAAGCTCTGCCTGCAACGTAAGCCGATCCTGCCACACCGTCTTCCTCGTCTTGCTCTGGTGTTTTAAAGACCTCCACTGCCTCCACCTATGGCTTCTTCGGAAGAACCTATGCAAGTGGACAGAGCCCAGTTGTCACAGCAAGAACGCTCCCGGCAACGACATCAGAATCTTTGCCTCTACTGCGCTAGTCCTGAACATTTCATTGACTGTTCATTGTGTCTGGGAAACTCCCACATCTAGGCTGTGTGGGAGAGGCATCGCTAGGTGTGAATATTATCTCTCCAAGTCTCATCAAGTGTTACATACCAAGCCTCCACATTCATGGATTCTGTATCAGCTGGGAATTTCATTGACGCATCACTGGTCTCCAAGTATCATCTCCTGGTGGTCCAGTTTTTCAAACCTCTGGTAATCTCCTGTATTAACAGTGGATGCCTGAGAGTCTCCAGGTGGGGGCGTTGCACAAGAAAAAAATAGTGTGCTACATGTTACCCCATTCCTCCTCTGCAGTTGTTCTAGGACTTCCATGGCTACAATGCCATGCTCCAGTGATCAATTGGCAGACGGATAAAGTCACACGTTGGGGACAAGACTGCCACTCCTGCTGTCTGGGGGTGTTGCGTCTGGTATGTACTGACGTCATCCACTTATCTACCGGGGCTGCCTTCACTGTATCACAAATGTGCGGATGTCTTCTGTGAGAAACATGCTCAGACCCTTCTGCCACATCAAGCCTATTGTCCTATTGACGCCCCTGCCTGGGACTACTCCTCCTCGTGGCAGGTCGGCCCTTTGTCCATACCCAAAACACAGGCTATGGGGGCCTATATAAAAGAAAATCTTCAGAAAGGGGTCATCCATAAGTCCTCTTCTCCAGCTGGTGCCGGGTTCTTCTTTGTGGAAAAAAGATGGTTCTCTTCGCCCCTGCATCGACTATCTGGGTCTCAATAAGGTTACAGTTAAGAACTGATATCCATTGCCACTGATATCCAAGATTTTTTGACCGTCTCTGTGGAGTAAGAATCTCCACGAAACTTGACTTGCAGGGAGCCTACAACCTAATTCGAATTTGAGAATGTGATGAATGGAAGACTCTATTCAATACCCATGATAGACATATTGAATATCTGTTTATGTCTTTCGGCATCTTCAATGCTCCAGCCATCTTCCAGGTATTTATTAATGAGATTTTCAGAGACCTCCTGTACTCATGTGTTGTCGTGTATTTGGACGACATCCTGATTTTCTCACTCAATCTTGAAGCTCAGTGTGCCCATGTGCACCAGGTTCTAAGATGTCTCTGAAACAATGCCAAGCTTGAAAAATGCTTCTTTGAAAAGACCAGTCTATGTACCTTTCTTTGGGTACATTGTCTCTTACAAAGAACTTCAGATAGATCCTACTAAGTTGTCTTCTGCCCTACAATGGCCACAAGCAGCGCTTCCTAGGATTGCCGACAATTTATTCTGCACTTCTCCATTGTGTTGGCACCTATTGTGGCACTTACCAAGAAGAACGGAAATCCAAAGTCCTGGACACCCAAGGCGGAAAAAGCATTCTCCCGCTTAAAGTTTGCCTTTGTCTCTGCACCTTTCTTGTCTAGACCTGACCCTGAGAAACCTTTCATCCTTGACGTGAATGCCTCATCTGTGGGGGCAGGTGTGGTCCTCACACAGAAAACCCCCAAGGGCAAGACTATCACATGCAGTTTTTTTTTCTAAGACTTTCTCCCCTGCCAAAAGAAATTATACCATAGGGGATCAAGAACTGCTGGCCATTAAATTGGCTTTGGAAAAATGGTGTAATTTGCTAGATGGGGCTTGTCACCCGGTCAACATATTAACTGATCATAAGAACCTGTTGTATCTTCAGATAGCACAACGCTTGAATCCCCGACAAGCTAGGTAGTCCCTCTTCTTCTCCAAATTTGATTTCTTGATACACTTAGACTGGCAGACAAGAATATCAAAGTTGATGCTCTCTCCCATACCTCTGATGTAACTAGCCTAGACTCCGCACCACTGCAATTCTGATTTCAGCAGCACCAATTGATCTTCAATGATTTCCCCTTGGGAAAAACATTCATTCCTCCTGCTCTAAGGAAAAGAATTTTGAAGTGGGAACATTTTTCCTTGCTGGCCAGGCATCCTGGAGTTTTGAAAATCTTGCATGCTCATATCTCGTCACTACTGGTCGTCTAATCTGGGTCATGATATCAAAGACTTTGTTCTTTCTTGTACTACCTGCTGGTCTTTGCCCATTCCGGCGTGTCCTTGTGAACCCATATAGAGATGGATTTCATTATTGACCTACCATCCTCCTTGGACAAAATCATCATCTGGGTGGTTATGGAGTGATTCTCGAAAATGTCCCACTTTGTGCTTCTGCCCAACCTCCCCTCGGCTCCTCAGCTTCCTGGACACTTCTTTCAACATGCTCTCTGCTCCCTTCAGTAAAAATATTTAGCAGTAAGAAATCTCTGTTCCTGTCTTCAGGTCAAATTAGACTTCTCTTCGGCCTATCATCCTCGGCCAAGTAGAAACGGTGAACCAAGTTCTGGGAAACTTACTTGCACCACTACTTGGGTGCAGTAGTTCTCTAGCTCTGTACTTACCTTCCTATGCTCCTGGTCCCCTAGAATCCTCTGCCTGGCACCATGCTCGTCCCTGCTTAATAGGGCGCATGCGCCATCTCAGTGATGTTTAAAGGGCCAGCGCGCCAGTAATTTCCTGGCTGACTCTATATTCTCCGGTCACTTCTCCTGCTTCCTTTCCAAATCTATTGTGCCCCATGCCATAGAGAAAGCATTTTGAGTGTTCATGTCCTGCCATGTATTTTGACCCTTTGCCTCCGTCTACTGACCACTTTTGTCCACTGCCTATGCTGATCTTTCTGCCTGTCACTGATTACCAGACTTTTGTTTCCTAAAGGAGTGGTTTGCAAACTGCAGACAGCATTTGAAAAAGAAGTTTTAAAGCTAAGTATAAGAGTGAGTGCCCCAGTGTGCAAGTGCATTTTTGTGTCTAAGATTGTTTTAAGATTGTTGGACTTGAGATTTCAGGGGTTTAGAAAGGACAGTATTATACTAAATTTTCCTTTTATATCTGTATCTCTCTCTTTTTGTAATATCCCCATGAGTTCCACGACTGACAATGCAATCCAATACACATCCTGTGCAATGTATGCAATCCTTGAACAGCCATTTGAGGGTGCATACTGTTGTGCGAGATGTCTGCACATTGCTCATTTAGAAGCCCAGATCCTGGATCTAGATGAGCAAGTGGCAACACTAAGATCCACTGCCAACTTGGAAGCGAGTTTCCTGCTCACTGAGCAAGCACTCGCTGGGGTAGATGCTGGGAAGATTGGCAACATGAAGGTGCAGGGACATGAGGCAGCTAGCTGGGTAACAGTCAGAAAGAAGGGTAGAGGGAAGAGTGTCAGGGAGACTAGTCCTGATCTGGCACACCCAAACAAATTTGCAAGACTGGCAGATGAGGGGGATGTCAGCTCAGAAATAGCGCTGTTGCAGCAGCAAGACACTACCCCTGTCTGTTTTATTAAGGTGGGAAATAGGAGTGCAGGGCACACTAGACAGGTGCTTGTAGTTGGGGACTCTATTATTAGGGAAACAGACAGGGCAATCTGTCACAAAGACTGGGATCATCGAACAATATGTTGTTTACTTGGAGCCCGAGTTGAATATATCACGGATCGGGTTTACATTACTGGCTGGGGCTGGTGAGAATCCAGCTGTCATGGTCCACATTAGCACCAATGACAAAGTTAGAGGTAGGTGGAGTGTCCTTAAAAACGATTTCAGGGACTTAGGCCAAAAGCTTAAGGCAAGGACCTCCAAGGTAATATTTTCAGAAATACTACCTGTACCACGGACCACACCAGAGAGGCAGAGGGAGATTAGAGAGGTAAATAAGTGGCTCAAAAATTGGTGTAGGAAAGAGGGATTTGGGTTTTGGGAGAACTGGGCTGACTTCTGTCTTGGCTACAGACTCTATGCTAGGAACGGACTACACCTAAATGGGGAGGGTGCAGCTGTATTGGGGAACAAAATGGGCAGATGGGCAACAAAAATAATGAAAGGACTGGGTGACTACAATACCCAGAAAGATTAGCAAGATTAGGGTTATTTAGTTCAGAGAAAAGACAGCTTTGGGGTGGCATTATAAATATGTATAAATATATTAAAGATCAATATAGAGATCGCTCCCAAGATCTATTTATACCAGGATTGTATCCAGAACAAAGGGGCATCCTCTACGTCTAGAGGAAAGAAAGGGATTCTTTACTGTAAGAGCAGTGAGACTGTGGAACTCTCTGCCAGAAAAACTTGTCATGATGGATCCACTAACAGAGTTCATGGATGCATTTCTAGAGTGCAATAATATAACAAGTTATATTGACTAGGCTTCCGGAGAAGGGCCATTGATCCAGGGATTTATTGTGACTGGCAGATTGGAGTCGGGAAGGATTTTATTCCCTAAAATGAGGACAATTGGCTTCTACTTCATGGGGTTTTTTGCCTTCCTCTAGATCAACACTGTAGCAAAATAGGTTGAAATTGATGGACGTCTGTCTTTTTTCGGCCTTACAAATTATGTTACTACTGTATGTAACTATGAGTTTGCCTGCTGATTTTGTACCATGCTGCACCTCGGCTGCCACCACAAGCTAGTCACATAGGGGGTAGCAACCTGGTAGTCTCTCGCTGCAGCAAGTACAATCTGCCTTGCGGCAGGTTCTGGGGAATATCGGAAGGCTACTTAGACTCCAATCCCTGGCATGGCTTATACCACCACTTGCAGTGGTCCAGAGGATCCACATCCTAGCCATCAATTACACCATTGAGCTATGTTTTTCCAATTTAACGCTTCAAATCCTCATCACTGACATATAGACGTTAAATTATAAAATAGTGCTGCTTGTAATCACTTAATGGTATGTAGAAATGTATTGTATAACATTATATACTGAGCTCAAAAATAAAACAGTTTGTAGTAAGATTCTAAACTACATCTAGTGGTATCAGTTAAAGTGGTTATGCCATCATTGACATTGATTAAGAAAGATGCTCTGCACTTTGTAGAGTAATGGAAGGTTCCATGTGTAAGGACGTTGCAGCCCAAAGATGAATGTAAAGGACTCCATGGCACTCAAGAAGGTTTTATATACAATTAAAGATTTATATTTCTTACACAGACTGTATACAGCAGACAAGAGGAAATATGACCTTACTCATGTGGATCGCTGCAAACGATAAATAAAAGTGTATAAATACATAACACGGTGAAAAAGTGTACAAAGAAGAAGGAGTACATAAAAACAAAGGAATCTACAATGTGATATCATCAAAATGCAAAAATCCATCAATAAAAATAAAACTACATGATAGCACAATGCAAGAAAACAAGGGAGGAGCAACGAAAAGTGGAAGGGAGAGAACATAAAAAAATGGAAAGAAAAACTGGAAAAAAATGGAAAAGGTAAAGAAAGCAGGAAAAAAAGAGAAGGGGGAGAAGGGACTGGAAGAGGCCACAGTGCACCTGGGAGTATCAATGGGTAGGATGAAATAAAAACATAAAAATATGAGGAATCATAAATAGCAATGGAATGTTATAAAATAATGTGGCATGGGCAGAAGAAGAATGAGACTAAAAATATAACATAGGATCTTAACAATGAGGAGAGTCAGATGAGTGAAAATGTAGGAGAGGACAGAGCTGGTATCAGTCCGACCTGCCCCCTCCCGGCTCCGCCCCCGGTTTACTTACATATAGGGCCTCACAGGTGACGTCTTGTGTGATGAGTTGTTCACTTTTCCTTTTCTTATCCATTCGGTCCAGACCTCCATGATGACTTCTCCCATCCACCACTTGTCCCTGCAGAATTTACAGCACAAACACCTGAGACTCCTCACTTTTTTTTATCATTTTCCCAACTTATTGCCCCATGTATAAACTCCCCATCTATAATGGCACAAGTGGTAATAATTAACCCCCTGGTAATTATGGGCCCCCCAGTAGGTAGACAGGTAGATACGGGGCCCCCCAGTCAGTTTGTAGGTACAATGTGGCCCCCAGGCAGTAACTAGGTAGCTTGGGGCACCCGGGCGGTAGCTAAGTATCTTGGGTACCCCGGGTTGTAGCTTAGGGCCCTGTGTAGGTAGCTTAGGGCCCCTGGGCGGTAGCTAGGTAGCTTAGTGCCCCCATGTAGGTAGAATAGGGGCCTCCCTGTAGCTTTGGGGCCCCCTGTAGGTAGAATAAGGTCCCCCTCTAGGTAGAATAGAGGTCCCCTGTAGCTTCGGACCCCCTGTAGGTAGAATAAGGACCCTCTGTAGGTAGAATAGTGGCCCCCTGTAGCTTAGAACCCTCCTTTAGGTAGAATAAGTTCCCCCTGTAGGTAGAATAGGGGCCTTTGTAGTTTAGGCCACCCCTATCGGTATAATTGGCCCCCCTCTACCTTACGGCCCCCCGGTAGGTATAATCGGGTCCCCCTGTGGCTTTGGGGCCCCCCCCCCCTGTAGTTTAGGGCAGCCCTGTAGGCAGAATAGGCCCCCTGTAGCTTAGGTACCCCTGTAGGTAGAATAGGGACCCCATGTAGCTTAGGACATCCCTGTAGGTAGACTAGGGATTCCCTGTAGTTTAGGGCCCACCTGTAGGCAGAATAGCCCCCCCCCCCCCCTGTAGTTTAGGGCCCTCCTGTAGACAGAATAGGCCCCCTGTAGGCAGAATAGGCCACCCCTATGGTTTGGGCCCCCCCTGTGCAGAATAGTCCCCCCCCCTTGTAGCTTAGATCCCTCTGTAGCTTAGGCCACCCCTGTACAGAATAGGCCCCCCCTGTGCAGAATAGGCCCCTTGTAGCTTAGTGCACCCCTGTAGGCAGAATAGGCCCCCCCCATGTAGCTCAGGGCCCCCTGTGCAAAACAGGCCCCCCCTGTAACTTAGGGCCCCCTGTAGGGAGAATGGGCCTCCCCATAGGTAGAATAGGACCTCCCTGTAGCTAAGTACTCACCTTGCTGTGCTCCCCCGGCATCTCTACCTGCTCCCGGTCCCAAGCCCGCTGCTTTAGGCTTGTGGCTTAGGATAGGAAGCTCGGCAGGTGGCGCAATGATGTCACTTCCGTCACGCCGACTACACAGCTATGTACGGCAGGGGCAGGGAGCGCATTGCTCTCCCTGTCCCGCCATTCATCTTAATTGTATATGCGTCACAAGATCGTCTGGAACCCATACAGCAGTACTGGTGCGGTCCTGGTGGTTAAAATAGTCCTGATGGTTAAATTGAAATAAAGGAAATAAAAATAGGCATAAAACATGAAGAGTGAATATGAGATAGAGAGATTAGAGAAAGGGAAGCTAGCAAGAGAAGGAGGGGGAGAGAGAGAAGGAAAGGCAGATGTATTATGGACTCGGTCTATCTTCTCAGATGTCCATGTGGTCATTCATAGTAGGTAGAAACCCCATAGTGGAATAAAGACCAACTTTCAAGCCATAAATCAACCATCCGTTGTCAAAAGACATCTAGAGGCTGGAATTTTTGCCCATTCTTCTCTGCAAAATAGCTATAGCTCAGTCAGATTGGTTGGTGATAATTTGTACCACAGATTCTCAACAGGATTTAGGTGCCATTTTAACACATGAATATGCTTTGATGTGAAACATTCCATTGTAGCTCTGGCTGTATGTTTAGGGTCGTTGTGGAGCTGGAAGATGAACCTATGCCCCAGTATCAAGTCTTTTATAGCTTCTGTCAGGTTTTTCTCCAGGATTACCCTGTATTTAGCTTCATTTATCTTGCTATCAACTCTGACCAGCTTCCTAGTCCCGGCTGAAGTAAAGCATTCCCATATCATTATGCTGCCCCCACCATGGAGATGGTGTGTTCAGGGTGATGTGCTATGTTGACTTTCCTTCACAAATATTGTTTAACATTTAGGCATAAAAGTTAAATTTTGGTCTCATCTGAACATAGCACCTCCTTCCACATGCTTGTTGTGTCCCCTACATCGCTATTTGTATACTGCAAATGGCTTGCTTTCAAAAGGGTCTTTTTTCTTGCCACTCTTCCATGAAGGTCAGATTTGTGAAGTACAGGACTAACAGTTGTCCTGTGGACAGATTCTTCCACCTGAGCTGTGGATCTCTGAAGCTACTTCAAAGTGACCCTGAGCCTCTTGGCTGCTTCTCTAATTATTGTTCTCCTTGTCTGGGCTGTCAGGTTAGGTGGCCAGTCATGGTGGCCAATTCATCATTTGTGGATGATGAATTGAACAGTGCTCCATGAGATGTTCAGGGCTTGGGCTATTTATTTATTTTTTACCTATCCCTGCAATACACTTTGCCACAACTTTATCCCTAAGCTCTCTGGTGTGTTCCTTAGTTTTCAAGATGCTGTTCTCTATCAAACCTCTGAGGCCTTTACAAAACAGCTATAGCTATACTGAGAATAAATTACATACAGATATACCCTATTTACTAATTAAGAGACTTCTAAAGGCAATTGGTCAGATGTATGATTTTCTTTGTATTGCTTTACCACATACAATATCAATAAAATACATTTAAGTTTGTCGCTGGAACGTTTAAAGGACAACCCACTGTATAGGCTATCAATGTATATAATGAAAAAACTCATTTAACCATCATTTAACAATAAAAAGGTTGAGATCAGAAAAATGGAGCTATGTCGTCTAAAAATTCAGCATGGAATGCTGGATATAAAATATTATGGTGTTAAAAAGGAGACATTTACTCTGTTGGACTCCATTAGTTAAATTGCTAATTCTGTCTGTACAGACAGGTACTCTAAATTGTTCCTAAACCCAAAATTTCCTGAGCACCATAGAGTTAGATGTTAATCATTAAAAAAAAGTGTATACTTCCAACGGATGTCTTACTGGCTGTCATCCATTGGGTTCATAGGCTCCCATGTTAAAACAAAATATGTATATTTAATACATACTTTGTTACTGGGGAGTATGACAATGTATTAAATTGATATACGGTATTTAAAATTTGCATAATTTAAAGGGATGGTGACAGTGATGGAACGAGAGCAGTTACGAGGTAAGTTTTCTTCTATTTTTTATCATATCCTGACAGACTAACAAGCTTTTTTGTGTCAGAACACTCCTTGAACATGATTCAGGAAGGGTTTAGGTAAGGATGTGTTCACATGGTGTCTTACTGGCCATCAGTGGTATGCATCAGGATACTGCAAAAAAAGGTACCCTGATGGATACCGCAATGGTGGGCCTATAGAGAATATAGCAAACAAAGTCTGAATTGAACTATGTTCGCTTTATTTCCTGGTGGTATGCACTATCTTTATAGGATAGAAAAGCGTGACCTGCCACACTTCTTTGTCTTGCACATAAAGCATATGTGACCAGGAGATAGAGCATACATAGTCTAATTCAATCTTCGTTTTCTGTATTCTTCTCTATGAGATCATTGTGGCTTCGGCGCAGTATCTGTCGGGGTACATTTTCATGTAGTTTCACCTGTCTCTGGCCAAAGCTCCAGTTTAGTTATTGTTTAATCCCTTGGTGCCCTGAGTCTCTTCTGCTTGATATGAAATATGAGTTCAATAATGTAACACTGTGTACATAATTGCCAAAGAATGCTGAATGCAATACATAACAGGTTCATGTCAGAGTTACTCTTTTTAATTAGATTCTCAGTCACCAATGCACAAGATTTCCATAAACAATAGAAAGACAATGCCGATTTAATTGAAAATTCAGAGGCGACAGTCTGCTGTCTGGAGGTAATAGAAAACTGTGCGACATGAGATATGTTATATTAGACTGTGAGACAAGAAGAATTCAATGTCAAAGCATTCTTAAGGATGTCAAAGAGATTACCTGCAACTTGCTTCTTTAGGGGACTTGCTCTTGACAACGGCACAGAAATATGCAAGGGGAAAGTGAGATTTGGGTTATAAAAAAAAAGGACTCTTCTTTGTCTAACAAATGGGATAATTCACCCCAGGAAAATGGACTAAATGAGAACAGCTGGCTGTCGCACCATCTCTCCTGACTTTCAAAAAAGCAAAGTAAAAATTTTATTCTAAAAAGTTAAAGAAAAGCCCTGAAGTCATGGTAATGATTATATCTAGTAGTTGCATATGGATCTCTCTAAAATAATAGGATTATTAGACTACTATTTACTTAAAATGACTGACAGAGCGCCAGCATATTCCATAAATGTTAGGTCACTTTTTTCAGAATTAAACCACTAAAGGACACTTTATCAGGGAAGGAATATTGGTTTCAGAGCAGCTAAGTGAAGGGTTGGCTTTACACTGTAATCTGTGTATAGGGTACATTACCACTGTGCTGGATAGCTTAGTTTATCACCTAAGACCACTCATTTTTTTTTTACCTTTAGTTATAAAAAATTGCCTCTAAGTACACAGTAGTGTCAGTCATTTTTCATCCCTAAAGGTGAAAATAGGATTCTTATGCGCTTACGGGTAATGTGCCCCGTAGTCTGAGTTGCTGCCCCAAAACTATGATTGTATGAATCAGAAGCGATTTTCTCTATGCATTAGTATACAGGGTTTAAAACATCTCTTAGGAAGATAGAGAGAAGCTTTATCAGCCCAAAGCACTGTGGGGGAAATGTCAGAAAAGAGGCGCCGCCGCTTTAAATGAGTGTATAGTGCGTTTGAATGAATGAATGAGCCTGTCAAAAATCTGGCGTGTGGCATACCTTGCATAGTATTATTGATGCACCTAATCTAGGTGCACAGCATAATTTAGGTGCATAGCATATAATTTGTAGCATATTTAATGTGACTACTTTAGGCACATTCAAAGGATGCCCGGGATAAAAAAGCATCTAGTTTTGGTGTTTCTGCGTTCATTTATATAAGAATAGGGTTCAAAAAGTTTTTTTTGGAGCAAAATACACCAAAAAAGGCACAGCCCAAATGGGACATATCGCCCTAAGTCTTTAAGGCTAGGTCTACAGAGCACAGGTTTTCTGTCGGATTCCCATAGATTCAAATGTACGGGGCCGACAGCAAATCCAAAAATCGACCCAAGCTTTTGTGCAAATCTGCGCTAAAAAACGCAGTCCTGCCACAGTCCAGCAATGTCACAATGATGTCGGATTTTGCATGACATTTTATCCGGGGCCCGGATAAAAAGGTTGTTGCCCCTAATCTTTTCGCACCGGCTTAGACTGCCCCACCGGGGAGCTGGTAAACCCTCGGTGGGCTCCACGATCCGGTGCTATTTTTTAACTGCATGTGTGTCCTCAGGATGTATCTATAGTTATAGCTACAGCGATACAGAGAACCATCTGATTACTACTGTAGCCCTCCAGCTACAGGAGGTAACATCCATAGGCTTCGGGTCTACAGAAGAAAGTTTGCGGCGCCATATAGTGGCATCTTTACATTGCCGCGGTGTGATGACATCACTGCATCACGTCACCCCTGCATTGGATACATGCTGGAAGACTCAACCAACTGGAAAACTATATACCTTTCTGGGAGGTTCATATACTTATCTAATCATGACACATATACTTGCCAGAAGGAGGGGAGCTATATGTCTACCTAAATGGAGAGGGGGAAGTAAATACCTTCCTGGAGGGAGGCTATATACCTACTTACCTAAAAGGAGCTTAAATGCCTACCTAATTGTGGCCCATATACCTATCTACTGTACATAAAAAGGAGCCTAAATACCTACCTAATGGGAGGGGGAGTTATACCTTTTTACTTAACAGAATTCTATATGGCTACCTAATGGCAGCCCTGTATATTTACATAAATAATTGGGGCCTATATACCTACATACTAGGAGCCTAGATATCTATCTAACAGGGAGCCTATATATCTACTTACCTAATAGGGACCTAATTACTTAACAAAGGGCATATATACCTACCTACCTGTTGTGGGGCTATATACCTAACTAATGAGAAGGCTATATATCTGCCAGGGGGTATATACCTACCTAATGAAATGATATATATCTACCTACCTACCTAATAGGGACCTATATACATACCCACCTAATGGGGGTACCTTTTTATTAACTAACTAATTGAGGGCCTAAATACCTACCTAATGAGGGGCGTAAATGTTAGCTCAACTAATAGGAGGCCTCTATATCTACCTAACAGATGACCTGTAAACCTAGTTACCTACCAAATGGGGGTCTTAAATATTTACCAACCTGGGGGGCTACTTTACCTACCTACTAACTTAATTGGTGGTCTATATACCTATCTAATGAGGGGCCCATTTACTTACTTAACTAGAGGTCTATATACTTACCTACCTAATGAGGGCCTATATACCTATCCAATGGGGGAACGCAGCCTACTTCCTGCTTAATTGGAGTCTACTTAACTAAAAGGGGTCTACCTATTTATTTTGTGGTGTACGTACCTGCTGTTTTGGGGGTTTACCTACTTAATGAGGACACAAAAGAAAACTGGGTGCACAATCAGGAGCCCTTATAGCCATCTTGAGGTACTATTACTGTTCAAGACACAAAGGGTTCAATATTCCGATTTGGGGCGCTGTGAGTGGAGAGTTTGTAAAGGGTTGGGGCACGGGTAAGGCGCTGCTGGAAAAGTGAGGAGACTAAGATACTTGTGTGGTAAATTTTGCGGAGACAAGTTGTTGCCGGGAGAAGTCATCATGGTGGTCTGTTCCAGATGGAGAAGAAAAGGGACAGTGAATGACTCCCGTTATACAAGACAGCTCAGCGCCTGTGTACAACTGATGGTCACTATGTGGTGCTCGCATCTGGTCATGGTCTGGCAGTTTTATTAATTGTTCTTGGTATCATGGTGGTTTTTCTTGGTAACAGTTTGATGGTCAAATGTATGGTGAAATATTTGTATAGGTGTATTATTTGGTAACGGCATGATTATTATTTAAAGGTGTTATGCTATCATACATAGATGGGGCTTTTAAAAAAGGCACATTTTTCACCACTGATTTTCATTTTACAGTGTAGACAGAATCCAGAAAACACTTAAAATAAATGACAGGAACATTTCTTTTTTTCCATAAATATGTGAGCCTCAATTAACCATGTGGCATGAAAAATGTTGAGTGTATCCTGCCCTAGTGAGAAAAATATAACACAGAGGGCCCGCGCCCCGGATGTTCTAGGACCAGGGCCGCCATACAGGGGGTACAACCAGTACTCCCGTATGGGGCCCGGTGGAATAAAGGGGCCCGCGGCAAGCGGGCCCCCTTATTCCTAAACGGCAGAGCGGGGCCCGGTGGCCGGCCCCGAACAGGTTTCCGCCGGGCCCCACAGTGTGTGCCCCGAGTTGCGGGGGGCCCCGGAGGCAGTGCCGTCGCTCCCCGGGGCCCGGCCGCGCATCCAGTCTCTGCACGCCCGGGCCCTGCGTCCCGAGCGCCCAGAAGACCGGCCCGGGAGCTGGGGACTAATGTCCCCGACTCCCGGGGCTGCGCGGTTGTCAGCGGAGCACAGCGCACTAGCGCCTGCGTACGGATCTGCCGGGGCAGGCTGAATGCATTGGGCCCTTTTCAGCCTGCCGGGCGCCGGCCCCTACGCTGACGTAGGCGGTGCGGTGACGTCACTTCCCCCGCGCCGCCTATGCAGTGCAGCAGGACCGGCGGGAGCACAGAGCGGCAGACCGAGGCTCGGGTAATGATTGATTTTTTTTTTTTAATATACTAGAGGGCCCTGACTCCCCTATCACAAAAGGGGGCCCTGATGCCTATCACTAAAGGGGGCCCTGACTGCTATCACTAAAGGGGGCCCTGCGCTGCCTATCACTAAAGGGGGCCCCTGGCGCTGCCTATCTCTTAAGGGGGCCCTGACTGCCTATCTCTAAAGGGGGCCCTGTCTGCCTATCTCTAAAGGGGGCCCTGACTGCCTATCACTAAAGGGGGCCCTGACTGCCTATCTCTAAAGGGGGCCCGGACTGCCTATCTCTAAAGGGGGCCCTGACTGCCTCTCTCAAACGGGGGCCCTGACTGCCTATCACTAAAGGGGGGCCACTGGCGCTGCCTATCACTAAAGGGGGTCCCTGGCGCTGCCTATCACTAAAGGGGATCCC
Source organism: Phyllomedusa bahiana (assembly GCA_025379985.1). Classification (NCBI taxonomy): domain Eukaryota; kingdom Metazoa; phylum Chordata; class Amphibia; order Anura; family Hylidae; genus Phyllomedusa; species Phyllomedusa bahiana. Next base: position 269,297 of record JAODAL010000631.1, on the reverse strand, counting down.
TGGTGCTGCCTATCACTAAAATGGGCCCTGACTGCCTATCACTAAAGGGGGCCCCTGGTGCTGCCTATCACTAAAGGGGGTCCGGGACTCCCTATCTCTAAGGGGGGGTCCCTGGCGCTGCCTATCACTAAAGGGGTCCCTGGCGCTGCCTATCACTAAAGGGGTCCCTGACTGCCTATCACTCAAGGGGTCCCTGGCGCTGCCTATCACTAAAGGGGTCCCTGGCGCGCCTATCTCTAAAGGGGGGTCCTGACTTCCTATCACTAAAGGGGGTCCCTGGTGCTGCCTATCTCTACAGGGGGGCCTGACTTCCTATCAATACTGGGGGCCGCTGGCGCTGCCTATCACTAAAGGGGCCCTGACTGCCTATCACTAAAGGGGGCCCTGACTGCCTATCACTAAAGGGGGTCCCTGGCGCTGCCTATCTCTAAAGGGGGTCCTGACTTCCTATCACTAAAGGGGGTCCCTGGCGCTGACTATAACTAAAGGGGGTCACTGGCGCTGCCTATCACTAAAGGGGGTCCCTGGGCTGCCTATCACTAAAGGGGGTCCCTGGCGCGCCTATCAACTAAAGGGGGTCCGACTTCCTATCACTAAAGGGGGTCCCTGGTGCTGCCTATCACTAAGGGGGTCCTGACTGCCTATCACTAAAGGGGGTCCTGACTGCCTATCACTAAAGGGGGTCCCTGGCGCTGCCTATCACTAAAGGGGGTCCCTGGTGCTCCCTACACTAAGGGGGTTCCTGACTGCCTATCACTAAAGGGGTCCCTGGCGCTGCCAAACACAAAAGGGGGGTCCCTGGGGCTGCCTATCACAAAAAGGGGGTCCCTGGGGCTGCCTATCACAAAAGGGGGTCCCTGGCGCTGCCTATCACTAAAGGGTGTACAGACTGCCTATCACTAAAGGGGGCCCTGGCGCTGCCTATCACTAAAGGGGGTCCCTGGCGCTGCCTATCACTAGAGGGGGCCCTGGCGCTGCCTATCACTAAAGGGGTCCTGACCGGCCTTTCATTAATGGGGGTCCCTGGCGCTGCCTATCACTAAAGGGGGGTCCCGGCGCTGCCTATCTCTAAAGGGGTCCCTGGCGCTGCCTATCACTAAAGGGGGTCCCTGCGCTGCCTATCTCTAAAGGGGGTCCCTGCGCTGCCTATCTCTAAGGGGGGTCCCTGGCGCTGCCTATCACTAAAGGGGGTCCCTGGCGCTGCTTATCACTAAAGGGGGTCCCTGGCGCTGCCTATCACTAAAGGGGGTCCCTGGTGCTGCTTATCACTAAAGGGGGTGCCTGGCGCTGCTTATCACTAAAGGGGGTCCCTGGCGCTGCCTATCACTAAAGGGGGTCCCTGGCGCTGCCCATCTCTAAAGGGGGGTCCCTGGCGCTGCCTATCTCTAAAGGGGGTCCCTGGCGCTGCCTATATCTAAAGGGGGCCCTGGCTGCCTATTTCTAAAGGGGGCCCTGACTCTACCTAACCTGTAAAGGAGGGCCCTGACTCCACCTAACCTCTAAAGGAGGGCCCTGACTCCACCTAACCCCTGAAGGAGGGCCCTGACTCCACCTAACCTCTAAAGGAGGGCCCTGACTCCACCTAACCCCTGAAGGAGGGCCCTGACTCCACCTAACCCCTGAAGGAGGGCCCTGACCGCCTACAAACTAAAGGGGACTCATGGCTAGGAAACCAACCAACCTACCTGGGCTGGCCTACCAGCTTATCCGGGGGGTTCTACCTACCTAAATAGGGCCTATCTAATTACCAGGGCCTTTCCCATTTGCCTACCTACCTGGAATATAATTGTTAGGGAGCAGCCCATAGCTGTAGCATTATCTCCAGAGGGTTAGTCCTCCCCCCACCCCCAACCCCTTAGAACTAGGCCTCTAAGTTATGGCTTGTACCCCTCTCCCACCCCTGGGCAGTTTGTACAGAGGTGGGAATAGGTAAAGAAATGCTTGAAAATTGTGGATTCTAAAAATAATTTGTGTGTAATTTCTGCAGGGATGAGCTGTGGCCGGGGACAAGTCTCATGGCGGTGTGGAACGGATGCAGAAGAAAAGGGAATAAGAACGACTCATGAGAGAAGAGAAAGACTCCCCCAAAATAGGACGTCTCCGGGAGTTCCTGATTTCAGGGGTTATTTGCTTCTAAATGGATCAGTGCTGTATTCACTGTAATGTGATGTGACCTGAGCTGGTGTCTACCTATATGTGGTGTATATATTGCGGTGTTGTAGGTTATACCTGAGCTGGTGTCTGACCTCTAGGTGGTCTCTATGTTGGGGGGTTGTAGGTTATACCCGAGCTGGTGTTAGAAAGGTACACCCCTTTCTTTCTTGCTGGTGTTTATTTTAGAAGGTGGCGAGGTGCGTGACCAAGGGAAAAATGAGGGGATAGTGTATGTGGGGGGAGGGGGATAGTGTATGTGGGTGGAGGGGGATATTGTATGTGGGTGGAGGGGGATATTGTATGTGGGTGGAGGGGGATATTGTATGTTGGGGGGAGGGGGGTAATGGTGGGTGGAGGGGGATATTGTATGTGGGTGGAGGGGGATATTGTATGTGGGTGGAGGGGGGGGTATTGTATGTGGGTGGAAGGGGATATTGTATGTGGGGGGAGGGGGGATATTGTAGTGGGTGGAGGGGGGATTTTTTATGTGGGTGACTGGGATATGTATGAGGGTGGAGGGGATATTGTTTTTGTGGTGGGGGGATATTGTTTGGCGGGTGGAGGGATATTGTATGCGGGTGGAGGGGGATATTGTATGCGGGTGGGGGGGGAAATTGTATGTGGGTGGAGGGGATAATGTATGTGGGGGGAAGGGGATATTGTATGTGGGTGGAGGGGATATTGTATGTGGGTGGAGGGGATAGTGTATGTAAAGGTGAAGGGGGATATTGTATGTGGGTGGAGGTGGATCTTGTAAGTGGGTGGAGGGGATATTGTATGTGGGTGGAGGGGGATAATGTATGTGGGTGGAGGGGATATTGTATGTGGGTGGCGGGGGATATTGTATGCGGGGGGAGGGGGATATTGTATGTGGGTGGAGGGGGGTATTGTATGTGGTGGAGGGGGATATTGTATATGGCTAGGGGGGATATTGTATGTGGGTGGAGGGGATATTGTATGTGGGTGGAGGGGGATATTGTATGTGGGTGGAGGATATTGTATGTGGGTGGAGGGGGGTATGGATGGAGCTACTTAGCCCTGTGTCTATGAGTGTGAGACAGACATATGTTGACTCACTTGCTATTGTACTACACAATACAGTTCTTTTTTGCACACTGGGATTAAGTGTAAAAATTTGGGGCATTTTGCCAGAGGCCCCTTTTTTTTTGCTGGGGGCGGGGCGATCGGGTTTCTGGGGGTGGGGTTTTACGGGGGGGGGCAGGTGCTTCAGCTGTAGGGGGCCCTGAAATTCCTGTTGGCGGCCCTGTCTAGGACCCTAGCAATGCCCCTGGTATTATGTATCTTTAGGAAAGTGTTGTGTCAGCCCCTGTGCCAGCAAGTGTTAAGCTTCTTGCCCCCTAATGCACCTCATACCACATGTTTCAATGCCTAGCTCCTGATTGGACAAGGGGTCGGAGAGGTCTCAGGCCGAAAGTGGCAGTTAGAGATAAGAAGGTCAGTTGGACTGTGTCTAGAGAGTGAAGGGGTAACAAGCTGCATATGATCTAAAGTGGATTGGCTCTGGACCTTGGTCCAGAGGAGAAAAAAGCCAATATTTGCTTCTTGTCCTGGAGATCACCAACCAAGTAGTACCTGGAGTCCTGCCAGCTATAGGATAAAGAGACTCATACTAGGGTGGAAATCCCTGATGAGCAAGGTTGTTTAGATGTACAGGCAGTCCCCGGTTTACAAACGGGATAGGGACTGTAGGTTTATTCTTAAGTTGAATTTGTATGTAAGTCGGAACAGGTATATTTATTGAATGTAAATCCAGCAAAATGTTTTTTTTTTACATTTTGGATAATGCAGGGAACAGTATTTACATTTGTTTTGCTATTTGTGCCACCTCAATTTCTGTATCTCATGTGCTGCTGTGGCTTGCTGGCACTTGGTTATTATGGGGCATGACTCATTGTGTGATGTCAGCATGCAAAGCGAGCAGTGGAAGGGAGAGGATGTCACAGCTCTGCAGACCTCCTGCAGTGGTCAGTTCTCATGCCTGGAGAGCTGTCACCTTCCTCTATAACCTCCTTATAACCAGAACACCTGCATTGCTGTAAAAAGTTATACATTCAGCCTGATTTGATGAAACAAATGTGGAAATGCACTCTGCTTCCCCCTCTGTTATTAGACAGGAGGTAGAAGGGGGAGCAGAGGGTATAAGGCTGTGTTATATGGGGAGAGAGAGTGAATCTAGCAACTAGAGACTCAGTAATTGCCCAGATCCTTCACATAGAGCTGGGAGATGAGCATAGAGGAGCACAGGTAGCCAATTACAGCACAGGGGGCATGTCCCATCCAGGAGGCGTGTCCCAACAGGCTGAATGAAATATCAGTCAGTCAATCACAGAAAAAAAGGGCGTGGTCTGACCCCAGGCTGCAGTTTTACGTATAAAACACACAGATTAGCTTATACCTGCTATACTAAATGATTTAGGTAATGAAAACCAATTGCAAAAGTGCTTATTTGTACTGTCTCCATCATTAGAGATTACATCTTTGTAGCGAGAAAGCCCCTCTTAATCCCCCTCAGCCTCTCCTCTGCTCTCCCTGGGTCATCACACAAGGCTATGTACTTATCTTATTCTACAGAGACTACGGATGCTATATGTACAATTGCAATATTCTGGCCTCAGTGGCAACTTATATACGTATATTAATATTTGAATATGATTCCTTATTTATGTTTAATTGCTCTACTTCTTACCTTCTCCTGTAGTGCCTACTCAGCTATGCTACATCCCTATTACTAAACACTGGCAGTGGACTTGCTGTCCTGCATACTCAGCTTTGCTATGTCCTTGTTACTGAACATTGCCATTGGACTCGTTGTTCTGCATTCTCAGCTCTGCTACAGCCCTGTTATACGTTGGCATTGGACTCACTGTTCTGCATACTCAGCTTATTCCCTGTTATTGAACATTGGTACTGGACTCACTGTCTTGCACACTTAGCTCTGCTTTATCCCTGTTACTGAACATTGGCATTGGTGACTTCTCGTCTAAACAACTTGCATGTTCGGCTTTGCTATAGCTCTTTTATTACACATTGGCTTGTCTAACAAATCTTCTGAATAACTTGCCATTGTACTGCAAACCTAACTGCTACATTACTGTTTGTGACCATGTCTTATCCAACAATCTATGCTTAACCTCAGCACTGCATCTGTCTCTGTCTGACTTGTATTGGCTACTTTTAGACTCTCTCACCACACTGTCGTTCCCATCTGAAAAAGTTTTAACAAGATTTTACCATAAGCGGTCTTCAGGGTTGCAGGTTGACTTGTAGCGAGTACAAGCCAACCATCTCAGAGAATGGGGTGGCCCTGCTTGCCACTGTCCTCCCAATTTACATAGTCATTGCCCATGAAAACCATGATTTTATTTATCTTTTAAAGTCGGTTTCCACCCACAGTAGCTGTTTTTCTTAGAATCAATCACTGGATGTGCTAGGGACACTGAAGTCCTGGGGTCAGCTGAGAACCTCGATCTTAACCACAATTTTAGGAAACTAGGATACTATAGGTATTGTGTCATTCAGTTAAAACTCTTGGAATTTTAAGAATCAGATCATCACATCATTCTCTGTTAGTGAGAGTGGTCTTTAAAATAAGCCACATAATATAAATAATAACTATACAAGATATAAAGATAAATGGATGGGCCATACATGCAAAATCCTGCAATTATGGCCTATACATTTGAAGACGCAATTCCATAAAACTGTGGATACTGCAGATATGCAGGCAGCACTACTTTGCCAATCCTGTATGTAAACATTCATTATGTTATAATAACACAAGGTTGAGGGTGAACATATGTGGGAAGCGAACCTATATGAGAGGATAGACTCCTCCGCACTGCTGGCATGAAGGGAGGTCAAGTCTACATCCTGTTGGACATACCAGATACACACACATATAAAGCTCTGTAGCATATGTGGTCCACACATATCACTGCACCTGGTACCATTACAATTGCAGCTCTGCCCATTACAGACATAAATCTTTACTTGACCTAACATGCACATACAGACCTCTGCACAATACAGATATACAGCTCTACCCCACCTAACATGCACACACAGAGCTCTGCACAATGCAGATATACAGCTCTACCCCAACTACCATGCACACACACAGCTCTACACATTACGGATATACAGCTCTACTCTGCCCAACATGCACGCACACAACTCTGTGTTATGTGCATTAAACATGTTGGGCTGGGGCCCACCAGTGGACTTGATTCTTAGGGCCCAATAGTGGACTTGATTCCTTGGGCCCACCAGTGGATTTGATTCCTGGGGCCCACCAGTGGACCTGATTATTAGGGCCCACCAGTGGACTTGATTCCTGGGGCCCATCAGTGGAGTTAATTCCTTGGAGCCACCAGTGGACCTGATTCCTTGGGCCCACCAGTGGAGTTGATTCTTGGGGCCCACCTGTGAAGTTAATTCCTTGGACTCGCCACTGGAGTTGTGTCCTGGAGCTCACCAATAAAGTTAATTCCTGGGGCTTACCAGTTTAATAAATTCTTGGGGCTCACAAGTGGAGTTGATTATTGGGGGTCACCAATGAAGTTGATTCTTTGGGACCACCAGTGGAGTTGATTCTTGGGGACTACCAGTGGAGTTGATTCTTTAAAGTCATCAGTGAAGTTGATTATTTGGGCTCAAAAGTGGAGTTGATGGCTCACCAGAAAAGTTGATTATTTGGGTCCAGCAGTAGAGTTGATTTTTGGGTCTCACCAGTGGAGTTGATTCTTGGAGCCCACCAGTGAAGTTGATTCTTGGGGCTCACCAGGGGAATTGATTCTTGGGGGTCACCAGTGGAGTTGATTCTTTAGGTCCACCAGTGGAGTTGATTCTTTAAGCTCATTAGTGGTTGATTATTTGGGCCCACAAGTAGAGTTGATTATTTGGGCTCACCAGTGAAGTTGATTCCTTGGGTCTAGAAGTTGAGTTGATTCTTGGGTCTCACCAAAGGAGCTGATTCTTGGAACCCACCAGTGAAGTTGATTCTTGGGTCTCACCAGGGGAATTGATTCTTGGGGGTCACCAGTGGAGTTGATTCTTGGGGGTCACCAGTGAAGTTGATTCTTGGGGCCCACCATTGGCACAAATTGTGTCCAAAATGACAATATTTTGTGGGACCACCATTATTTTCCAGCACTGCCTTAACTCTCTTGGATATGGAGTTCACTAGAGCTTCACAGCTGCAGCCACTGGAATCCTCTTCCACTCCTCCATGATGACATCACGGAGCTGGTGGAGACCTTGTGCACGTCCGCCTTCCATTTGAGGATCCCCACAGATGCTCGAAAGGGTTTAGGTCTGGAGACATGCTTGGCCAGTTCAGCACCTATACCCTTATTTTCTGTAGCAATATAGTGGTCATCTTAGAGGTGTGTTTGGGGTGATTATCATGTTGGAATACTGCCCTGGAGCCCTGTTTCTGAAGGCAGTGAATCATGATCGCCTTCAGTATGTCTCAGCAATGCACAAGTACCACACACACTGAGGTCTGCACAGGACACTAGACAGCTGTAAATATGATAGGCCTCATTTATCAAAGCTGTCTAACAGTAAGACATTGTTGCCCAGGGCAACCAATCAGAGCTCAGCTTTCATTTTTTTCGGAGCAGTTTAAAACGAAAGCTGAGCGCTGCTTGGTTGCTATGGGCAACAAAGACAGTTTTACAATTAGTTTTAATAAATGAGGCCCAGTGTGTGCAGTGCAGGTTTATGTTTAAAGTTAGATTGATTCTGCATTTTGTGACTTGAACTTGTTCTAAATTTTCTCATTATGAACTGTAGCTCCAGGACTACTGTGTGTAATCTGTATAGTGCTACAGTGCAGAGCTCTGTGTGTTTTTGCATGTACGGCTATGTTCACATGTTGGACTTCTATCTTAAAAATCCGATGTATAATCCACAGCAGAAAACCGAGGCAATACCTAAGATTTATGCTGAGAGTATTTACTTTACAGAAGCAGTATTCACCTCTGATTAGGACAGAGCTTAGCTCCATTTCATTGGGCTTAACCCGCATCTCTTTTGCTGGAGGATTCGATGAGGATTCATTTAAAAGAATGGACATGTTTATTCTTTTTTTCTGCACCATGGATAGAAATGAATGTGTAGTGAAGCCGCGCTGTAGTGTGTGTAACCTGTACAGTGCAGGGCTGTGTGTGTAACCTGTACAGTGCAGAGCTGTGTGTGTTACTTGTACCATGCAGAACTGTTTGTATGACCTGTACAGTGCAGAGCTGTGTGTGTTACTTGTGCTGCACAAAACGTTGTTTGTTTAACCTGTACAGTGCAAAGCTGTGTGTGTTCTTTGTGCAAAGCCGTTTTTATAACCAGTACAGCGAAGACCTGTGTGTGTTACTTGTGCTATGTAGAACTGTGTTTGTATGACTTGTACAGTGCAGAGCTGAGGTGTGTGTGTTACTTGTCGTCACGGATGCCCCTGCGACCCTCGTCCCGGGTCGCGGGCGCATCCGTGCCCCGATGCCGAGCGCCGCCCCGTCCCGCATAGTGGGTCCACTCACTCCCCTGCCGGTGCCCAAGTCCACTTACCCAGCCACGCTCCTGTCCCGTCCGTCTCTGTCCCTCGGCGCGCCCAGTCCCGCTCCCTAGGGCGCGCGCCGGCAGTGTCAGATTTAAAGGGCCAGTGCACCGCCAAGTGCCTATTGCTGGGCACTGCCCCCATTTAAGCCTGCCTCATCCTAGCAGCCTAGCCGGATCATGAGTGTCCCTGCCTATTGAGAAAGCGTTCCTGTAGCCTTGTCTTGATTACCGTGTACCGAACCCTCTTGCCTACATTTATTGACCACGATTCTCTGCCGCCTGCCCTTGACCTTCCTGCCTGACCCCGACTACGAGCCTGCCTGACGAATCTGTACCTCGTCTACCCTTGGCCGCCACCGCAAGCAAGTTCCACCAGTGGAAGTGACCTGGTAGATTCCAGCCGCAGCAAGTCCATCCCGCTTTGCGGCGGGCTCTGGTGAATACCAGGACCTACTTAGATTCCGCTCCCTGGTGTGGGCTTCCACCATCGCCTGCGGTGGTCCAGCGGATCCACTACCGCAGACCGTTACACTTGTGCCATGCAGAATTGTGTTTGTATAACCTGTACAATGCAGAGCTGTGTGTGTTCTTTGTGCACAGCTGTACAACCTATACAGTGCAGAGCTGTGTTACTTGTGCTGTGCAGTGCTGCGTGTGTTCTTCGTACAATGCTGTGTATAGGACCTGTTCAGTGCAGAGCTGTGTGTGTGTGTTACTTGTGCTGTGCAGAACTGTGATTGTATAACCTGTACAGTGCGGAACAACAGTGTATGAAATAAGTATTGAACACATCACCAAATATATTTATAAAGGTGCTATTGACATGAAATTCTTACCAGATGTCAGTAACAACCCATCCAATTCACAAAGACCACCAATCATAGCTGTCTATAAATTATGTGTAACAATGAGAAATGATCCAGGGAAAAATTATTATAAAAAATTAAGAAAGAGAGGTGCAAAAAGCCATGGAAAGTCATGGCACCAGCTGAAATCTATCAGTAATTAGGACGCAATCCTACCACTCAGTGAAAAATAATATCAGGTGGTTCAACTGATGACCTATAAAAAATGTATCTCATTACCAAGGTGTCACACAAGAAACCTCTCTTAATGGGTAAAACCAGTCTCAAGACCTTCACAACCTAATTGCAGCAAAACATACTGATTAAAATGGTTACAGAAGAATTTCTAAACTACTGAAAGTTCCAGGGAGCACTGTTGGGGCCATAACCCAGAAGTGGAAAGAACATAATTTCACCATAAGCCAGCCACGACCAGATACTCCCTGCAAGATTTTTGACAAAGGAGTGAAAAGAATGATCAGAAGAGTTGTCCAAGAGCCAAGGACCACCTGTGGAGAGCTACAGAAAGACCTGGAATCAGCAGGTACAATGGTTTTAAAAAAAAACATTAATTAATGCACTCAACCTCCATGACCTGTATGCCTGCTCACCGCACAAGACTCCATTGCTGAACAAAAAGCATGTTCAAAGACGTTTAAAGTTTGCTCAACAACATATATGGCAGCCAAAAGGCACTGTATATCACCCCAAAACACCAGACCAACAGTGAAGTTTGGAAGTGGGAACCTCATGGTGTGAGGCTGTTTTTCAGCATACAGCACTGGCAAACTTCATATAATTAGAGGAAGGAACAAATGTAGCAAGACATTCTTGATTAAAACTTGCTGCCATCTATGAGGATGATGAAGATGAAACAAAGGTGGACATTTCAGCAAGACAATGATCCCAAACACACAGCCAAGGAAACTCTCAATCGGTTTAAGAGAAAGAAAATAAAGCAGCTAGAATGGTCCAGCCAATCCCCTGAGCTGAATCCAATAAAAAAATCTATGAAAGGAACTAAAGCCCAGAGTTCATAGAAGGAGCCCACAGAATCTTTAGGATTTTAAGAGTGTTTGTGTGGAAGAATTGGCCAAAATCCCACCTGAGCAATGCATGCGACTAGTTTCTCCATACAGGAAGCGTCTTGAAGCTGGCATCACCAACAAATGCTTTTGAATGAAGTATTAAATACATTTCAGTTAGCGTGTTCAATACTTTTTCCATTTCCATTTTCCACTTCTCATTGTTACACATGCATTAATTTATGAACAGCTATGGTTTGATTTCTTTGCCTGTGTGGACTGGATGGGTTGTTACCGACATCTGGTGAGAATTTCATGTCAATAGCAACTTTAGGGTCTGTCTACACATCAAGCATTTTCAACTAATTATTGATGCAGATTCAGATTTTCAAAACCATCAAAATCCGACTGTGAAAACATCCCTACAGACCTCAATTGAAAATCCGAGTTGTAGCACACAGAACTCGAATTTTCTTGAGGTCTGTTCTTTGTGCAAAGCTGTGTATATAACCTGTACAGTGCAGAGCTGTGTGTGTTACCTGTGCCATGCAGCACTGTATTTGTGTAGACTGTACAGTGCAGAGCTGTGTATGTTACTTGTGCCATGCAGCACTGTATTTGTATAACCTGTACAGTGCAGAGCTGTGTGTGTTACCTGTGCCATGCAGCACTGTATTTGTATAGACTGTACAGTGCAGAGCTGTGTGTTACCTGTGCCATGCAGCACTGTATTTGTATAACCTGTACAGTGCAGAGCTGTGTTTGTTACGTGTGCCATGCAGAACTGTCTTTGTAATTCATGTAAAGTGCAGAGCTGTGTAGTGTTCCCTTGTGCCATGCAGAAATGTATTTGTAAAACCCTGTACAGTGCAGAGCTGTGTGTGTTCCCTGTGCCATGCAGCACTGTATTTGTATAACCCTGTACAGTGCAGACTGTGGTGTTACCTGTGCCATGCAGCACTTTTATTTGTATAACTGTACAGTGCAGAGCTGTTTTTGGGGTTACCTTGTGCCATGCAGCACTGTATTTGAAAAACCCTGTACAGTGCAGAGCTGTGTTTGTTACAGTCCCATGCAGTGTTTTTTACCGGGCCATGCAGACTGTTTTTATAACCTGTACAGTGCAGAGCTGTGTGTGTTACCTGTGCCATGCAGCACTGTATTTGTATAACCTGTACAGTGCAGAGCTGTGTGTGTTACCTGTGCCATGCAGCACTGTATTTGTATAATCTGTACAGTGCAGTGCTGTGTTACATGTACCGTACAGAAGTATACTCTAGATTTGTGTGTGTACAGTGTACAGTGCAGAGAGGTGTGTGTATAAGGCTGTTTTCACACAGTGTTTTTTAATACTATGTCCACGTGGCAGGGTTTTCAGTCAGTTTTTCAGAGGTTTTCGGATTTGAAAATCGTCTAAAACCCAACTGCTAACCATCCCCATAGATGTCAATAGAAAATCTGAGCATCCCCAGAAAGGGTCACTACCCAAACGCGTCGCTGTGATTTAGCTTGCTACCTAACTACCTGCGCATCTTCCTATCCAGATTTTTTTCCATGTTTGGATTTTTTAAAAAGATTAAAAAATTTAAGATAGTTTTTAAACTTTCCCCCCCGGTGCAGTATATGAAATCTTCCCAGGAGCTGGCTCACCTCTCGTAAGCTTGAAATTTTTTTCTACTCCCCGGTTTTAGGGCGGAACATGCACTGTTCAGGTTAAGGGGGACGGCTGAAACCGCAAACCGCGGACAGAAATAATGTTCAAGAGACAATAAAATACTGGTTGTATTCTTTAATCAGGATTTTATCAGAGCCGTGTGGCCGTGCCCTTATTTTGAAACCGGACTGGTCCACAGCACAGAAGTACAAGTCCTTCCATTATACTTTTTCTCTTTGTAGACTGCACTCGTGGTTTTGGATTACAAATACTGCGGAAAAATCAAACCTGTGCAGTTTGGTCTGCATCTGCACTAAGGGCAAAATACGGGATTTGAATCAGTATTGCACAGTAAAATCGAAGTTTTTATTTCGGTTTCCATGCGTTGCAATAGTTATCTATATATATTTTATTTACATATAGACATAAAAAAGATATTTTCATAGATTACTACAGGGGGCTAAGAAAAATTTAAGGGGATCATAGAAATATCTAAGATATATTTTTTATAGACATCCCATTGATAATTTTTAAAGGAATCTCTAAGATTAACTATAATCCTTAAGTGACCCTACATACATACTTTTACAGGGTTTCCCCATAGATACACCCTATCTATTAATGAATTTAAAAATATATATATAAAATAAATATATATATATATATTTTAAAATATATATATAAAATGTGACATATGGTTTTTGGTTTTTATATTAACAGTTTACACACAAAATTACCTGCTGGGATTAAACTAAGCAGTGTAAAATACCTTTTCATTGCGTACAGTGGGACCCCCTGCTGAATCCTTGCACTGAACTTGTGTTAACCTGGAAATGTAGACCTGTGTGTATATCCTGTGCACTGCAGAGCTATGCATGTAACCTGTGCAGTGCAGACCTGTGTTTGTATACACGGTGCACTGCAGAGCTATGCGTTTAACCTGTGCAGTGCAGACCTGTGTGTATATCCTGTGCACTGTAGAACTATGCATGTAACCTGTGCAGTGCAGACCTGTGTTTGTATACACGGTGCACTGCAGAGCTATGCATTTAACCTGTGCAGTGCAGACCTGTGTGTATATCCTGTGCACTGCAGAGCTGTGTGTGTAACCTGTGCAGTGCAGACCTGTGTGTATCTACACTGTGCACTGCAGAGCTGTGTGTGTAACCTTTGCAGTACAGACCTGTGTGTATAAAAATACTGTGCACTGTAGAGCTGTGTAATCGGTGCAGTGAGACCTTGGTAATTCCTGTGCACTGCAGAGCTGTGTGTGTGTGAAACCTTGCAGTACAGACCTGTGTGTATAAAATACTGTGCACGTGAGTTGTGAAATCTGTGCATGCAGACCTGTGGTGAAATCTACACTGGAAACGGGCAGAGCTGTTTTGTGTAACCTTTGCAGTACAGACTGTGTGTATATATCTTTTGCTTGATTTTGTTTCTGTGCAGTCAGACTGTGTGCATATCTTGCACTCGAGCTGTGTTTTAAACCCTTTTTGCTTCAGACTGTGTGTATATTTTACTTGCACTGTAGAGTTGTGAAATCTGTGCATGCAGACCTGTGTTATATCCTGTGAAACTGCAGAGCTGTTGTGTAACCTTTGCAGAACAGACCTGTGGGGAAATATATACTGTGAACTGTAGAGCTATGCATTTAACCTGTGCAGTGCAGACCTGTGTGTATATCCTGTGCATTGCAGAGCTATGTGTGTAACTTGTGCAGTGCAGACCTGTGTGTATCTACACTGTGCACTGCAGAGCTGTGTGTGTAACCTTTGCAGTACAGACCTGTGTGTATATATACTGTGCACTGTAGAGTTGTGTAATCTGTGCAGTGCAGACCTGTGTGTATATCCTGTGCACTGCAGAGCTGTGTGTGTAACCTGTGCAGTGCAGACCTGTGTTTATATACACTGTGCACTGTAGGGCTGTGTGTGTAACCTTTGCAGTACAGACCTGTGTGTATATATACTGTGCACTTTAGAGTTGTGTAATCTCTGCAGTGCAGACCTGTGTGTATATCCTGTGCACTGCAGAGCTGTGTGTGTAACCTTTGCAGTACAGACCTGTGTGTATATATTGGGGTACTGTAAGTTGTGTAACCTGTGAAAGTGCAGACCTGTGTGTACATCCTGTGCACTGCAGAGCTGTGTGTGTAACCTTTGCAGTACAGACCTGTGTGTAAATATACTGTGTACTGTAGAGTTGTGTAACCTGTGCAGTGCAGACGTGTGTGTATATCCTGTGCACTGCAGAGCTGTGTGTGTAACCTTTGCAGTACAGACCTGTGTGTATATATACTGTGCACTGTAGAGTTGTGTAACCTGTGCAGTGCAGACCTGTGTGTATATCCTGTGCACTGCAGAGCTGTGTGTGTAACCATTGCAGTCCAGACCTGTGTGTAAATATAATGTGTACTGTAGAGTTGTGTAACCTGTGCAGTGCAGACGTGTGTGTATATACACTGTGCACTGCAGAGCTGTGTGTGTAACCTTTGCAGTACAGACCTGTGTTGAATATATACTGTGCACTGTAGAGTTGTGTAATCTGTGCAGTGCAGATCTGTGTGTATATCCTGTGCACTGCAGAGCTGTGTGTGTAACCTGTGCAGTGCAGACCTGTGTTTATATACACTGTGCACTGTAGGGCTGTGTGTGTAACCTTTGCAGTACAGACCTGTGTGTATATATACTGTGCACTTTAGAGTTGTGTAATCTCTGCAGTGCAGACCTGGGGTGAAATACCTGTGCCTGCAGAGCTGTGTGTGTAACCTTTGCAGTACAGACCTGTGTGTATATATTGTGTACTGGTAGAGTTGTTAACCTGTGCAGTGCAGACGTGTGTGTATATCCTGTGCACTGCAGAGCTGTGTGTGTAACCTTTGCAGTACAGACCTGTGTGTATATATACTGTGTACTGTAGAGTTGTGTAACCTGTGCAGTGCAGACGTGTGTGTATATCCTGTGCACTGCAGAGCTGTGTGTGTAACCTTTGCAGTACAGACCTGTGTGTATATATACTGTGTACTGTAGAGTTGTGTAACCTGTGCAGTGCAGACCTGTGTGTATATCCTGTGCACTGCAGAGCTGTGTGTGTAACCTTTGCAGTACAGACCTGTGTGTAAATATACTGTGTACTGTAGAGTTGTGTAACCTGTGCAGTGCAGACGTGTGTGTATATACACTGTGCACTGCAGAGCTGTGTGTGTAACCTTTGCAGTACAGACCTGTGTGTATATATACTGTGCACTGTAGAGTTGTTTAACCTGTGCAGTGGAGACGTGTGGGTTTTTCCTGTGCACTGCAGCGCTGTGTGTGTGTGTGTGTAACCTGTGCAGTGCAAACCTGTGTGTATATACACTGTGCACTGTAGAGCTGTGTGTGTAACCTTTGCAGTACAGACCTGTGTGTATATATACTGTGCACTATAGAGTTGTGTAACCTGTGCAGTGCAGACGTGTGTGTATATCCTGTGCACTGCAGAGCTGTGTGTGTAACCTTTGCAGTGCAGACGTGTGTATATATAATGTGTACTGTAGAGTTGTGTAACCTGTGCAGTGCAGACTTTGGGGTGTAATCCTGTGCACTGCAGAGCTGTGTGTGTGTGTGTGTAACCTGTGCAGTGCAGACCTTGTTTTATATACACTGTGAAACGTAGAGCTGTGTGTGTAACCTTTGCAGTACAGACCTGTGTGTATAAATACTGTGCACTGTAGAGTTGTGAAAATCTGTGCAGTGCAGACCTGTGTGTATATCCTGTGCACTGCAGAGCTGTGTGTGTAACCTTTGCAGTACAGACCTGTGTGTATATATACTGTGCACTGTAGAGTTGTGTAATCTGTGCAGTGCAGACCTGTGTGTATATCCTGTGCACTGCAGAGCTGTGTGTGTAACCTTTGCAGTACAGACCTGTGTGTATATATACTGTGCACTGTAGAGTTGTGTAATCGTGCAGTGCAGACCTGGTGTATAACCTGTGCACTGCAGACTGTGTGTGTAACCTTTCAGTACAAAACCTGTGTGTAAATATACTGTCACTGTAGAGTTGTGTAACCTGTGCAGTGCAGACGTGTGTGTATATCCTGTGCACTGCAGAGCTGTGTGTGTAACCTATGCAGTGTAAACAGCTATATTTTGGGGTTATACAAAGCACACAGCTCTGGTACTTGCCCACGAGCAGATTTTCACATATCCAAGCAGAGGCTAATGAAGAGCACATGCCCCTCGTGCGGCAGCAGATGCCTGGCATGTGCCCCCTGGTCCAGCAGCCTGCCCTGCTGCCGGTACACACAGTGATGGGTGTGGCACTCTCTGCACTGTGCAGCATTGAGCAGCCAGAGGGCAGTGTGTCTCCCCCTCGCTGACACCACTCGGCTACTTTCCATGCACTGTGCGCTTCACAAGGCATTGCTGACTGAATAGACAAGTGCTAGGAGCCGGGTTACTGCTCAGCGCCGCACAGAAGGAGCGATTTACTAAGAGCAGAGTGTGCGCGGGCGATGGGCAGGATCCGCGCGAGGACTCCGTGAGCTGTGCGGGCAGCGATTCCCTCCAGAGTTGGGTAAGTTACTATACATGTGCAGCAGTGACAGCTGCGGAACTTCTGTCAGGATAGCCCTGGATCAGTGATGTGTGAGAGCGGACACCTGCCCCTCCAGCACACAGCCCTATACAAGGACCTCATCACTGCTGTGTGTGACAGTGGTGCATGGAGCTATCAATAACTTATATATACTTGTTATGTATAGTACACCAGCAGACGTGGTCAGGCTGGCCAGACATGGTGTAGGGTAGCAGATGCTATATAGTTTAGTGACTGGAGACTGTACAGTGTGCATGCAGGAGAGCATCTCTATAGATGGAGACTTGAGGCAGGTTTGATGGGTTTATCTGACTGCAGACAATGGGCATTAACTCAATGCCTGTTATGTACAGCAGAAAAGAACCAGAGTATGAGATTATTAATGATCCCACTGGGACATAGTGTCTAATGATCCTCATTTTAGAAGACAATGCCATGATACGTTAATATAAAACTATGATTGATAGAATTTATAGAAAACTATGACTTTAGATTTTACATGAGTCCTGTATTTTCAGCCAGCAGGTCTTGCCCTATCATTTTGTTCCCCAGTCTGAGATTACAGCATTTTGGTTCCCCAAACTGAGATTACAGCCTCTGTATTAGGCTATGTCTACACAGCAAATGCCAAAATGTCATCCAAAATCCAACGCCAGGACCGTGGTTCTTGGCGCAGTTTTGCGCAACAGCCACAGTTGGTTTTTGGATTTGCTGTCAGCCCTGTACAATTCAATATATGGGAATCCAACAACAATCCAGCGGAGTCCTGCGGAATATACAACATGTTGCACCGGATTTTAAAACCAACGGTAAAAAAATCTGTGCTGTGTAGACTACACCATGAATTTTTCATTGCTGTCTATGCAGCACAGGGTACCATCAGATTTTCGGCTAATTCAAAATACTGAATCCACCGAATATCCGACAGAAAACCTGTGCTGTGTAGACCTAACCTTAAACGGTTGTTGGTGTCATATATGTGCAGAATACTTGTATCTGTCTTAAGAGTACTCTGCAAAAGTCACAATCCTTGAAGAAGATGGTGGATAAAATAAATGTGATCAAAACTGGTTAAGAAGTTGATGATATTTGAAGTAAAATGCTGGCATGAGATTAGATGGTATATGGACCAAAAGTCTGTCTATTTTCTGTAAGTGTCATTTAAAAAATGGCATAATTTAGTTATTCTAATAAATCATATGCATTGTATGGACCCTGCATGTGTAACCTTGATGACTTATACTGGGGCCCCAATGAGATGTAGGCATAGAGGGCACTTGGACCTGGTACGATTAGACCAGTGATTATCCAGTGTTACATTGTTCTTACAGTGATATTACCCTGATAGAGGAACCAGTTAGTGCATGAGCAGCAATACCCTCAGTTGATACAGAGGACCCCTTTAATCCTTCATATAACTAAGTGAATGACATGTGCATCTAGTACAGGTGATATACTAAGAGTACAGGATGGATCAGCCTTGCTCCCAATGTTTCGCTGCAGATAGCAGTCTCTTCATCTGTTTACTTTAGACTGAGTTACATTGGGGTTTGCCTGCTATAGCACCAGGTGAATGTTAATACCCCATTCTCATAACCTGTTTGAAGAGCGCTGGTGTTTGCTTTGCTTTAGCTTATGTGTCTTATGGATGATGAGACTTTAATGTGTCTGATCTGTTTGAAGAGAAGTCCACAAGATGTTATCACAGCTGAGAAAATGTGGGAGAAGCTTTTGGTGTTTATTCAGCTTATTATTCAGTTCCAGGCCATAGAAAGTCTGCTCGGACTATGAGTGGAATGGTACTCTATCAGTACCCTCTTATTAAAGCTGTAGAGACATCCTGTGATAACACTTGCTTACTATGAGCTGACATTATGGAACGAAGGCTCAGGGGACATAGCCTTCACATTCCAAGTTTTGGCTGAAGTCCATGGTTCTCCCTCTAGCAGGTGGAGTTACTATTCACATGATACAACTGTTCTATGTTTCCTGCCATATAACAACTTAATACATTATTTGATGTGAGTGAACAGGTCTAATGACTTCATATTCTTCTCTTATAGGTGGCGTGTCCTGGATTTAAATATAAAAATAAGTAACATTCAAGCAGCATGGCATCCGTGGCACTCCGGGTTATGATTGGGCTAGCTGTATACATCACTTGTACCACAGGATCTTCACAGCCACAGGCAAGGGTCTCTTTGACGTTCAATGGTAAGACATGTGTCCTTCATGTCATAAGATTAATAGCAGCAGTCAATATTTAGCATGGTTTATGTACATGTGGGTTTGAGCAGAGGCTAATCTGGGACGAATACGGATGTTAGATATGAGCTATACATTTATGTATGAGGTAAAAGTGCAGAGCGTCATGCCAGCAATACAGGCTTAGTCATTGCACTGTCTGGGCCTGATTGATTCATCAGCTACTGCATGAAGGCCTCCAGTCAAGGTTATAACAGGCTGAAAAGATTACATACTATGAAAGACATCTGATAACCTAGAGCAGACTTGGCAGTGATTTGACTTATTAAAAGCAAACGTTTTCTTCTGAATGATCAAATGTTCCTAACAGAATAAATACATAATGGAAAATAGCCTTATGTGGGAGACTATAGAATAGTGCTTTACTTGTAAATACGGAATGGAAACTATATTCATGTTTGTGTCTGAAAACACCTACTAAAGTTATAAAGACTGTTACACCTAAAGGGGTATTACTCTTTACTAAACTGTGTCCCTGAGTGAAGGAAATGGCTTCATCATTTAGTACAATTTTATATATTGGGGCATTTCTTGCACTTTGTCAAACGTCTTGGATGTTTATTATTTGGATATTCTTATTGTTGGGTTTATTTTGCATTCACTAAACAGTGTTGACATTGCTTATGCAGTATGCTTCAAAGAAAATCTTATTGACTGATATCTGTTTCTTTTAATGCAATATTTTCTGTGGTAATTGAATTACTCAGCACGTGGGAATGATGGATTAGAAGGGCTTTCCATCTCAAGATAAAACTTATTGGTTAACATGAGTCCTCATGCGTCGTTTCCTCCTTCTCCTTTACAAATGTGATTTGGTGAACACACACAATTCCACACACATCTACTAGTAGTGAAGAATATCAGAAAAATGAATCATCCAAAAGTATAAATGGCAGGACGGTTTCATTTGAAGTTTATTCCATTACTGCTGAGTCACTTGACCTTGTGGTTTACTGCAAAATATTTGTATGTTATTTGCTACCATTTAGTGATAGAGTACTCCTAGATATTCAAGTGAGTGTGGAGAGGAACTGAAGACAATTCCAGGTTGGCTGCTAAAAAGGAGAATCTGTTCTGTTTTTAGTCTTACATATGGTGACATTTCACAACAATTGGGTTGTGTATGAAGCTGATAACAGATAACACCAACATTACATGCAGTTTAATCTTGTACTGTTGTTTTATAAAGATGAAAAGTGCTTATTGCTTATGTGCCGGCATCAACCATGAGATATTTCCAGAATTGCATGCAGTGTCCAAGGTTGGGCAGATCGCTAATCACTGGTAGTACTTGTTAGGGGCCGTTTACACGGCAGTGGACAAATACCGGCCGGTTTGCCGGCCGGTATTTGTCCTTTTTTTGCGTCCATCCCCACGGCCGCGGGGGGACGGCTTTTCCTCTGCGATGAGCGGAGAACACCCTCCCCCCTCCCATTGAGTTGCACATGTTCCGTCCAAAACCGGATGGAAGATTGTGCATGTTCAATGTTTTTGTCCGCCGGTCCGCCGGCGACAAAACATTTCGGGCCGGAAAACCCTGCAGTGGGGACAGCTGCACGGGTTTTCCATAGAGCACAATTGTGCTCATTTTCGGGCGGTTTTTCAGGCGCTGAAAAACCGCAAAACCCGCTGAAAAACCGTCCAAAAACCCGTGCAGTGGCACAAAGCCCTTAGACAACTTCCTTTCTGTTGGTTAGCAATCAGTCAGTAAATAATTGGAAAACCGAATCAAACACTTATCCATAATTTCAACCCCAGAGTTGTTTAGAGCTGCTCTGCCACACGCACAAGCCACACACACCCCCATTAGGTGACTAATATATTATATATATATATATAAAATACAACATATGTGGGGTGGTGTGTGTATAAAATATATATAATATATATAAATATATATAAGAAAAGAAGAAAAACAGGGCGCACAATAGTGTAAAAAACTTGGGTAAGTAGAGTAAAATAAATACTGCGTGCTCACCTCGTGGGGTTGTACAAGGAAGGTACAACACTCCTGATAGCTTGCAGGGCAACTCATTTTTTATTCCCGAAAGAGTCATTTGGACTTTTTGGCAAGTGCGCCGGATCTCAGCCTTATTCGCCTAGGCTTTTTACAATATATATATATATATATATATATATATATATATATATATCTTGTGGGGTTTAGCGGTCACAGGTACAGGCACGAGCGGGTTAGTTGCAACAAAAAACAGGGTTTTATTTTGTTCGGCACAAACAGTCAAGAACAGAAAGTCCTATGCAGGAGGCTTACCGCAGCTGTTTAACATGCAGCAAAACAAAACTTAAAGGGGATGAATCGCTTCTTCAGTTTGTGTGTTTCAAAGTATTTTCAATTTCTCAGCTCTACAAATCCAGGGGCGTTTCTTTACCCTCCCAGCTGGGTGTTTCTTAACTGAAGGGTGATCACATCATCCCCCCCTTCACTGTTCATGCTCGCTCCGAGTCAGTGTGCTCCCCCCCTCTCTGTCTGAGTCCACATCTCACTGTTCCTCTCCCCGCAGTCTTATTTTGTAAGAGCTGTTTAAATACCACATACCTGCATTCAATCTAGACAGTCTTCTATGATCTCTTCTCCTCTCTCAGCTGGAGGTTTGTTACAGTTGAATCCAGCGTTTCAATGACCGGCACAGATCTCCCTTCTACGCAGAAGAGTTAGGCACCATGGCACAGTTTTGGTGTTTTCTTCTTGTCTAATCAGCTGCATTGTGTTTCTGCTGAGTGTGCAGAGTGAAATTGCTATGGCCCCTTAATCTGAGTGAGAGAAGCAGGGATCGTGGCACATTTCTGCTGCTTTCTGATTGTAGAAGCCCTGCAGTGTTATTGTGTTTCTTCTGGCTATGCAGAGTGAAATTCCTGCTGGTCCCTTACTCTGAGTGAGAGAGGCAGGAATGCTCGCTCCGGAGGGTGGGGGTGGGGGGGCAGGCAGAATGTAAATTAGTAGAGCCGTCAGCCAATGACAGGACAGGAGGAGGAATCCGACCAGCACTGGGGAACTGTGTTTACAGAAACAGAAGATTGTGAGAACTAGGCAGCTTTTCACTGTCCCCTTCAGAAGACCATTTAATGAAATGATACAACTCCTTTAAGTTCAGCATCCAAACAGGGAATAAAACATGTACATCACCGTGTAGCTGGTGAAGTCTCTAAGTCGCAGACCCACCAGTCTGGTTCAGTGGTCAGCAGCAGGCACCTCTCTCCTGCTCAGCACCCTCTGGAGAAAAGGGCTCCCAAATACTGGTTAGCATCAGGTTGTCTCTCTCACCTAGTCTCCTTCTGCACAGCCTTTAAAGGCTTAGGAACACCGGAAAAGCCTGGACCAGAGGGGTTAACGGCCTCCCTCCCACGCTACAGCTGTTTAGAAAAAAGACAACCCATTCAAGCTGCACAACAGCTATACTAAAATACTAAACTATAGGTAACCTATGGTTACTTATCTAAATTGCTCTCTTTTCCCCCACCAAGGTCCGGTTCCTTGGTGGCCCCACTAGTAGAGTTCTCTTGCTGCCACTCCGTTGTTTGGAAAGGCCGGGATGTACCACTGGATCGGCCTCCTTGACATCCCTGGAACTTCCCTACCACTTGCAGCATCCTACTAGTGACATATCTTCCGTCCACTACTTTTCCTGCTGGCTGTTTACAATCTCTCTATATATGTGTGTAGATATGTAGATATGTCTATTTTAGAAAATACTACGAAATAACAATTCTGGAGCATTTTCTCCTATAACTCTGTGATGTGCTGTTTCTATGTTGTTACTTCTAGAATTGTATTACTGAATCAGCCAGCTGGGTGTTATGGTTCCAGTTTTCAGGACGGAGTGTCCCCGCACACATTGCCTCTGTCAACGCTGATTGGACAATGTCAGACTGTACAGGGCACGCTCCTAATTGGTACCACCCATCTGACAGTTTGGTAATTAAATTCTAGGAGAATCAACAGTTGCCGTTTGTAGGTGTCTATACTGAGCTGTTATGTCGCGACAGTAAACACATTAAAGAATTCAGTGTTCATTATGAATGCATTTTCAGTGACGCTGATGAATATTGTATGCTTTATCTAAATAAGGTTTGTAATTTAGTTGTTGTATGTCCTGAAAAGCTTTTATCTTTTCTGCTAGTCATATCCTATTGATATTTTAATACCTATATTTCTCCACTTATCCTATTACTGCCCCAGCAGCTTAGAGCTGTCATAAAAATGTGTTTTCACATTGAGTGTGTTTTACATGAAAATAAGCTCCATGGCTTCCCTCTCGTAGATGTATTTATGAGCTGCAAAGTCTGCTTACCACATAAGGGAGAGGGGGAAAATAGTAACACGATTTTGTTTTTTTAATTGTATCTTTGGTTTTACATTTTTTTCCCAAGGGGCCCAATGTTGTATTTGGAAACATAAATTGCTGTGCTCCAAAGAAATTTAGTTTTTTGAAAAAAAAAAAGAACCCCAAAGGGAAAAGGGTAATAGGCTTATTTTTGGGCTCCATCAGTTCATAAGTATTTTTCAAAACCAGGGGTCTGTTTAAATTTTACTGCTTCAGAAGCCACTTTGGTTTCTTTTTGCACATTGTCTTCAGTTTCCATTATATGGATGGAATTATTAGCACCGGGAAAGGGGGGGGGAGGAAAAAATCCTACAGTTAAAAAAAATTTATAGTAGCCCAAATTTCCCAGAATCCCTAGTCACAATGCCCTTTTTTTGAGATGCCCATTTTTAAAATTTGTTTTGTTCCCTAAAATTTTCTGTGTTCCCCAATATGACAAGACTGTAAACAAACTATCCATAGATTTCTGATTATTATATCTAGTTTATACTGTCATTCCTATTCGTATTATTTACCCAAATTTTTTTATTTAACGTGCGTTTTTAAGGATGAAAAATTGGTATCTAAAATTAAATAAAAGCTATTTAAATAGGCTCAAAGGCAAAATTTGGACCTTATAAGCTTTTGCTTGCTATCATCCCGTTTTTTGGACATATTACTAGAAATAGGCTGTGTATGAACATTGCTTTTTTTGGCCCTAAGGGTTTCAACCACTTGGTATTTTTTTTTGGGGGGTTTGGAAACTGTTGAAAAAAAAAAAGCAGCCATCCCCATTAAATTTTTTTTTAGTTTCTGCCCGTAGTCTAATTTAAAGCAAATTTTTTCAGAGGATTTTTTTTTCAAAATGGGCGTTCAAAAAAATAATTTGGGAAACATGCTCAATCTTCTGCCCGGTTTTAGGGGGAAAGGGTTTATGTAATTCAACCTTTAAACCCAAAAAACCCCCTTTGAAAGACGAAAAAAATACCGGTGGGATTTTTTTAAACAGAATCCATTTTCCCTTTTTGGGTGGGGCCCAAAAACCCTAATGTGTTTATGGGAAAAACCCTTAAATTTTTAATAAGGGTTAAATGCCCCAATTAGTAGCAGTCACCTTCACCAAACGTTTCCTGCAATAGCAAATAAGATGCGGGTTTTTAAAAATTTTAAGATGGGAAATTTTGGGGGCCCCTTTCCCCTGCAAGTTTTTAAACTCGGGTGTTTAGTTCTCAAACATTTTGGAAATTTTTTGATGCACAGCCCTCTTAAGGTCTTGCCACAGTATCTCAAAAAAGGTTTAAGGTCAGGGGCTTTGGAAATTGGGACTCTAAAACACCCAAAACTTTTTAGCTTAAACTTTGGTTTTATTTTTCTTGTTTCCCTTTTGATCATTCTCTTTTTTTTGTCGCCCTTTCCTCTTCGCTGGAGGGGCATGGACTGCCGCCCTCACATTCTCCTGTAAAATGTTTTGATACATCTTTGAATTCATTGTTCCCTTGATGATCACAGGGCTTTATATGTTTTAGTAAAATATAGCCCCCAAATTCACATCCTGGCAGTCAAGGCTGCAGAAGAATTCTTATTTATTCCCCTCTTGGAAATTTTGTTACAAAGGGTAATCTATATGGAAAAAATCCTGTTAAAAGAACTGATACATTGTACCTTTTCTTGGACATTTAGGGGCCCTGTTCACAAAGGCTTAATTTCCCAGGGGTTTTTTGAGCCGTATTGGCTAAAAAACCGCCGTGATTTAAGGGGGGGGGGGGCGGGGGCGGGGGCCCGGGGCGCGGGGGGGGCGCCGCCCCCCGGCCCCCTAGAAAATGAAATTTTTACGGGGGCGTAAAGGCCGTAAATAATGGCATGTCAGTTTTTCCCCCCCCAGGGATTCGCCCAGCGGGGGAAAGGAAAGGGGGACGGAATCCATTTCTCTCTATGAGAGCCCGTGGGGTTACCGTAATGGAAAAGGGCGGATTGGCGCCGTACTGAAGCGCAAAAACCGGGCGCGGAGTACGGGGCCCCAATCCCTGCCCCAAAAAAAACGTGTGCACGAGGCCTTAAAGTTAACTTTTGTTTAACTTTTGCATGATTGGAGTGCTGAGATCTTAAGAAATTGTCATTTTCAAAGGCTCTTGAACCTAGGGCTTTATCTGTTTGCACTGATTTTTTGGAATGTGTTATTTTTTTGGGGAGCCTCCTTCTGCTTGAATTTTTTTAAAATCTATCTTTTATCTATCTATCTATCTATCTATTATCTATCTATCTATTTTATATATATATATATATATATATAATATTTATATATATATATATATATATATATATGTGTGTGTGTGTAGTATATACACAATATACCACTCAGAAAAGTCACATATTTGAAGCTTCAAAGCCCAAATAAGTGGAACTTGAGGTCTTGGCTACAAATTAGATTATGAGTCTGAACAATTCTTTGGCTGTAATACTGTTAAAGACTATTGAAAAGTAAAGTAAATCTGGGATATAAAAAAGATAGATTAAGGGTTTTTAGTTTGAAATTAGCTTCAATGCCAGAATGGTATCTCTAATTACAGTATTCAGTATACCATAAGGAAGTCCAGATTTTCTAAGAATAAGCTTTGAATGCTTCTTAAATCATTTCGATCCTCTCAATTCAAA
Organism: Phyllomedusa bahiana; assembly: GCA_025379985.1. Classification (NCBI taxonomy): domain Eukaryota; kingdom Metazoa; phylum Chordata; class Amphibia; order Anura; family Hylidae; genus Phyllomedusa; species Phyllomedusa bahiana. Next base: position 243,226 of record JAODAL010000631.1, on the reverse strand, counting down.
TTCTATTGGCACCAGAGAAACAACATTCATAATAGGAGTCAGCCGCCCCATAAGTGATATGTGTGTTCTATAGCTGCAATGAACAAGAGATGGGGGAAAGGTCAGCCATATCTGGTACTGCTATTATGTAGCGTAAGTTGGGCATTACTAATTCAAGCAGGAACTGTCTTCCTTTCTTCTTGTTTCCAAGCTTTTTTGTGGTCAGTTATCTTGGGGTCTATTCATCATTGTCATCTATGCATAAAATTGGTGCTTTACTTTTCAAGGTTTCAGTTAAAGAAACAGAGTGACATTTTCTAGGGTAATTGCCTGAACTTTACGTTTTAAGTGCACATTTAAATAGGTTGCTGCATATTGTTCACATACCCTGCTGTTCTGTAAATTTCTTCAATTAAAAGAATCCTTTACTAAAGTAAATGTCAGTTCCTGCAGTGACTTCTAATATAAGACAGTCTGAGTGATCGTTGACTATTGTTACAATTCTATGTGGTAAATTACCAGGGGGATGGCTGAGAATTGTTTGAGTATTTATCTGATGAGAATTAATGTATTCCAAATGTTATTGACACACAAAGTTGTGGTGGATGTGTGCAGAATAATTGAACTAATAAAAGCTGCATAGTACACTTTGAATTAAATGAGAATTCTGAATTTAATTACATTAATTTCTCCAAGTCTTGTTGATCTTTCCCACATAAGTATAATTAGAGGAATTAGCACTTGCATATTTTCACATTGCAAAATTTGATTAAATTCTTCTCACTACTGGAAGAATACACTTGACCCGTGGCCTTTACTAAGCCTGGGTGTGTGAGCAGTATGTGGAATCAGCAAACGGATGGGTGTCCAGGCCCACATGCTTCTTGTAGTATTTGCTTTCTATATTAAGTGCGTCATGGGTTTGGATGTGTGCCATAACATCCTGAATGTATGCCTGTCTGTGTGGCCATAGTGCTTTTATGTCAGCTTCACTTCTTATCAAACCCTTTAAAAGGTTGCATCCAAGGTATTCTAGTGAAAGGAGGAGGGGTTGTGTCATTGCGCGGAACATTGAGTAATGGAGTGCCCGAATTGTTGCCTGTTAATCTTTGACATTATAGTGAATAAGAAGTGGAAAAAGAAAACATCTACTCAGTTAAAGGTAAAAAATGTAAGATGAGATATAGGAAGGTGAAACTATAGCAAGGGTACTTGAGGTAAGTGACCCGGGCATCCACAATCTTGGGACGTCTAGAGGGTCTCCACCACACATCCTTCTTGATTGCGTTTCGGCTGTCAAACTTTGACATCATAGTCAATAAGAAGTGGAACAAGTGAAGAGAACATCTGATTAGTTGACTGTAAATAATGTATGTTTTCTAAGTGCAGCAGATTAGATGAAGGGTACTTGTGGCAGGTGACCTGGGGCATCTACAACCTTGGAAAACCAATGGGGTCTCCAGCACCCTCCTTCCTGATGGCCTGCTGGTTGATAATCTTTCATAGTGAATAAGAACTCAAAAATGATATAAAACAAACAAACATCTAGTTAGTGAAGGTAAAAGACACTGTGGAGTAAAGTTATAGGAAGGATATTTGTGGTAGGTGATTTGGGGCATTCACAACCTTGGGTGCATTCACAACCTTCACAACACTTAGAGCACCCATCTTGATTTCCTTTTGACTTTCAAACTTTGACATCATAGAGAAGTGAAAAAAAGTGAAGTGAACATCTGATTAGTTAACAGTAAATAATGTAAATATGTAGTAAACAATTGGTTAACAGTAAATACTTTTCCTGAGTGAAGTAGATTTTAGGAAAGGTAGTTGTGACAGATGACCTCCGGCGTATATAACTTTTGAAAACCTATGGGGTCTCCAGCACCTTCTTTCCAGATGACCACTTGACTGTTTATCTTTGACATCAAAGTGAATAAGAACTTGAAAATGATAAAAAGAACATCTAGTTAGTTAAGGTAAAAGACACTGTGGTGTGTAAGCAGATAAAATTATAGGAAGGGTATTTATGGTAGTTAATATGGGCCATTCGTAACCCTGGAACACCATGGGTGTCTCCACCGCACACCTGTCTTGGTTTCCTCTTAGCTGTTAAACTTTGACATCATGTTGAATATAAATTGGAAACATGTGAAGAGTTTATCTGGTGACTTAACAGTAAATAATGTAAGTTTTCTAAGTGGAGCAGATTATAGGAAAGGTACATATGGCAGGTGACATTGGGAATCTATTTTTTTGGGGGGTCTTCACCACCCATCCTCCCGATTCATTCATTGATCCTTATCAGTCAAAAAGAGAAATAAGGCTTCTAATGGATGTTTGTGGGCTCCACTGTCTCCTCTACTTCCTCAGACTTCATTAGAGGTGTCCAAGTGCATGCATGGCCATCTCTGCTATGTTTTGCTCCAGTAGCAGGTGCGGTGGAGTTCAGGCCCCAGAGGTTGAATAAAGACTCCCACCAATCTAACTCCAGCCCTTTGAGCAATCAATGATTTCATGTTATGGTTTGAACGTGCAAGTTTTTGAACTGTGTTATTGCACACTTCCTGTGTGGCTGTATTATAGCATATATACCAGGTCATTGGCCTGCAGTGCATACACTGCTTTTTCCAGCCTTTTACTTTATTTCTGCAGAGCAGCCAGTTGTCTCAATGCAGCTGCTATCACATAACTGTACCAATGCTCTTACTGTTAAGTTTCAAGAAACATTTGTTGATTGCATAAGAGCCTGCACTGAAATACATTTTTTGTCCCCAGGGCTTGGTAGCAAACAGTATTTTGTCAGATTTTACGTTTTGTGGTCTGCGTTACTCAAGGGATTTTTGATTTCTTTTATTTGCTTTTTATCTTTCTGCCAATTTCTGAAACTGCTATGCAAAATGAAGGGAAATTTCCCTTTTTCACGTGGACTACTAAAATTTTTTTTAAACCTTTTCAAATTTAAAGCTATAAAATGCCTACATGTGTGCACAAAAGATGAGTGTTTCTGGGATTTCAAAAGTTGGGAAAAACATCTAACATTCTTATTTTGGTCAAGACTAGTTTTTTGGGGAACAAATTTTTTATCGACAAAGTTAAATCGGCACAGTTTTTTATGTTGATAAAATTTTTTAATCTTGCGAAAAATTTTAGGTTAAAATCTTGCATAAACTTTTAAACATCGCCCCATTTTCGGCGTTTCCCTGACATTTTGGGCGGCCACAAATCAGCTTACAGAATAGAGCGGGTGAATGTTTTTGCGAGGGTAAAGACTGGGATGTGTAGGGTTGCGTTTGGGGGAAAAATCACATGACCTCGTTTTACATAGAACAGCCCCCCCTTCCTTGGTTAAGATTTTTCCCCGGGGCACCCTCCCCTAGAAAGTAGGACTGGCTCTGCCTGTTCCAAGCACCCCAAGCAAATTTTTATTCTATTTTTTCACAGGGGAAAGCTCTCTTTTTACTGTGATCCTTACAACTTAGTTACTCAAGTTTTGAAGATTTTATGTAGTTATAGAGAATTTTAAAGGAGTATCTCCCCTTTAAAAACCCCCGGGGGGGGAAGGGGGGGAAGGGGGGCCCATGGCAACACAGACAACTCTTTAAAAAATTTACGGGAAAAGTTCACCGGGGAATTATGAAACTTTGGGCACTGCAATACTTTATTTTTTAACATTTCTTTTGAAATATTTCCGGGATATTGGGCACCCTTTAACTTATATTAGGATACACATTTTTTTCTAGTAACTCGGGTCTTTTTTTTAGGTGAAAAAACTCCATTTTTATTATCAGAAAATATTTTTAAATTTAGGTGTTCTTTTTAAATTTTTGGCCCATTCCAGCTTTGTTGAAAAAGCCCCCTTTGCATTAAATTAAACCCAGAATTTTTTGTGGGTCAGCCCCGGTTTTAAAGGGTGCCAAAAAAAATTTTTATTATCCAATACTTTTTCAATACTGTTTTCACTTTGGCGCATCCACTTTTTTAAAATTGAGGCACCTTGCATTTTAAATGTGAATACAGAAATTTTTTTGAATTACCACGGTGAATTGAAAGGTCCCAAAAAAATCCCTTTTTAAATTAATCCGAAAAAATTTCAGATACGTGTTTTTTTCATTTGGGGCGCGGGACAGCTTTTTTGATAGAGCTACTTTCAGTTAAATGTGAATACAGCAATTTTGTAGTCACCACAAAAAAATTTGAAGGTGCCCAAAAATCCCTTTTTTATTATCCAATTTACTTTTTCACATACTTTTTTTTTCACTTTGCCGCACAACGTTTTTGTTAAATGGGGCCCCCTTTGCACTTAAAGTGTAATACAGAAATTTTTGTGGGCCCCCCGGTGAATTGATGGGTTTCCCAAAAATACCTTTTATTATCCAATACTTTCAAAATACGTGTTTTTTTATTTTGGCGCAGTACAGCTTTGTTCATTGGCCCCTTGGGCATTTAAAAATGTGAATACACCAATTTTTTGTATTTTTTTACCACGGGTAAATTTAAAAAGGTGGCAAAAATACCTTTTTTTATCCGAATACTTTTCCCAGATACGTGTTTTTTCACTTTGGCGCGGGACAGTTTTGGGTTGATAAGCTATTTTCATTTAAAAATGTGAATACAGAAATTTTTTGTAGCCCACCACAGGTGAATTGATGGGTCCCCAAAAAATTTCCCTTTTTTAATTATCCAATACATTTCACATACGTTTTTTTTTTCACTTTGCCGCACTACAGTTTTGTTCATTGAGGCACCTTGCACTTAAATGTAAAATACAAAATTTTGAAGGCCCAAGGAAAGGAAAGGTGCCCAAAAATACCTTTTATTATCCAAATACATTTCAGATACTTTTTTTTTTTCATTTTGGCGCCCCTACAGCTTTTTCTTTGGGGGCCCCTTTGCACTTAAATGTAATACAGAAAATTGAAGTCACCACGGGTAAATTTTGAAAGGGGGCCAAAAAAAAACCTTTAAATTTTTCCGAATACTTTTCAAAATACGTTTTTTTTCCCACTTTGGCGCAGTACACTTTGTTGAAGAACTATTTTTTGCAGTTAAATGTGAATACAGAAAATTTGGGTAGTCCCACAGGTGAATTGATGGGGTCCCAAAAAAAATACCTTTTTTTAACCCCAATACATTTCAGATATGTGTTTTTTCTTTTTGGGCCCACTACAGCTTTTTTTCATTGAGGCCCCTTTGGGCCTTTAAATGTAAAACAGAAAATTTTTATCACCACGGGAAATTGAAAGGTGCCAAAAACCCCTTTTTTATCAAAACATTTCAGATCCGTGTTTTTTTTCACTTTGGCGCACTACAGCTTTGTTCATTGAGGCCTTTGCATTTTAAATGTGAATACACAATTTTATCTTCCCCACAGTAAAATTGAAAGGTCCCAAAAATACTTTTTAAAAAAAAAAAAAAAAAAAAAAAAAAAATACCCCATAATACTTTTAAAACCCGGTGTTTTTTTTCTTTTTTGGGGTCATCCAAGCTGTTTTAAAATAGTTTCACTTTTGCATTTAAATTTTTGAATCCAGCAACTTTCTAGCACCACGGTTACTGATCGGTGAAAAAATCCCTTTTTAAAAATTTTCTATACATTTTCGACAGGGTTTTTTTCATTTTTGGGTCATCAAGTTTTTGGTTGAAGATCTATTTTTGCAGTTAAATTTGAATCCAGCAATTTTTTTTGTTTTGGGGGTTTTGAAAAAAGCGTGATTTCCCGTCTTTTAATAAGAACTTTCCCAAAACTCTTCCATACCTTCTAAATTTTTTTAGATTTCGGGAACATGGACCAAAAATTCAGGGGGTAAGCGACAAAGAGGGGGTGGGACATGGAGGTAAGGAAACGAGAGAAAGGGGGTTCCCCTTTCCAGTGCGGTGACAACACGAAACCCAAAGGGGATCGTCATTTTGCGGGACCGTCAGGCCTGCCCATCGCGGTTTCCGGGGCCCCTGGGGAAACTCATAACAACAGCCCCCGCCAATCTGTCCTTCATGGTTAATGCAACCTGCATCCCAGCCCTTCCCCTCCTCCCTCCCAGTCACGGCCCCACAAATGCGTCATCAGAAACATCACATCCGTCCAACATGAACAGCCCAAATGAAAACTCGGTACCCACCACTGGGGATAACCTTTTCCCCCCTTGAAGACCTTTTTTAAAGAAAAAAAGGGGTTGGGTCAAAAAGGCATTTTTAAAAAAATTCAAGAGCCAAAAAAAGGATGATTTTCCTGCTCTGAGCCCAGAACTGACCCATCAGGGGAGGAGAAGGAACCCGGGTAAATTGGGAAAAAAACCCCGGGGCGGCCCGGCAACGCCTTGCAGTCCCCCCTTGCTTTTAGCCCACGCGCCTGGATGCAAAATGCGGGGACACGAAGCCCACCTTGTTGATGATGTTTGATGACGACATTGCGGATCCCCAAAGTGGGCTTTTCAGCAGAATTTGCTTGCGAGCGCTTTATCCCGTGACGAGGAGGAAAACAGGGGTAGTTCAATACGGGTTTCCCCCCTCAAAAAAGGGAAAAGGGCGGGCGCAGAAGCCGCTAAATGAATTTCCCCCCACCACGGTCACGGAAACCCCCTTCTCGCTTATTCCCCCGTAAAAAGGCCAGGACCTCTCAAATCCCGGGCCTTTTTTGAGCAACCTCTTATTCACCCAGCGTGCCAAATTTCCCCCTTTTTTCCGTAAACGCATAAGTAGAGGCAAAACCCTTTGGTTTGGGTTTAAACCCCCACCAACATGTCTAGTCACATGCGCAATCATGATTGAAATGGAGGCAAAACTTGGCCAAAAAAGGCCAGAAACCCACGCCCCCCCTCCAACCACTGTCACCCCTTTTTTCTCCACCTCCTCCTCCCCCGCCACCCCAAGCGTTCCTCACTGCCCATGTCTCTAGAGTCAAGATCAGGGAACAGCCTTTCCCCCCTTCAGCCTCCACCGTCGCCGAGTACCACCACCATTTTTGGGAAAAAAAAAAAAAAAAAAAAAAAAAAAAAAAAAAGACCTGCACCCCTAAAAGCGGCCAGTCAGCAGCCAGCCCCCTGTCTTCCCCGGTTTTGGGGGGGGAAAAAAAAACTTTAAACCCCAAACCCCTCCCCCAAAACCAAAACCTGAATGCCCATTGCCAGGCTTTTGGGCCCTTTGGAAAAAGTTGCCTTTCCCTCTGGGGGACACAGATGGGTTTCCGCCCACAAACATGGGCCCCTTCCCCGCCCCCAAAACCAGATGCCCCAGCAAACATTTCTTTTTTCCAGAAAAAACCCCTCCCTGCCCCCGGCCAGCCACGTGCACTAAAATTTTTAAGCGCGTTGCTGCTTTTGTGGGGCCGGAAAAAATCCATCTGACCACCGACACCCAAAAAGGACTATAAGCACGCCAACCGCTAAACTCGGACAGCTCACTTTGGGGGACTGGGGGGATGTCCCCAGGGGGGAAAGGTGGCTTTTCAGGCTCGGCGCACACTCTTTAAACCGCAGGGAAGGTGCAGGGGTTTTTTCCCCCCAAAGGGCCTTGGTTTGGGATCCTGCCCAAGAAACCAGGCCGTGTTTTAAATTAAACTGTCCGGAGACCGGGCCCACACAGGTCCCGGACCCGTGGACGCTCCCCCCAACGAGACCAAAATGCCCCGGCTGGGTGAAAAAGAACCTTTTTTCCAGCAAGGTGGGTGCGAAAAAACGGGCGAAATCTGCTGGCCCGCCCTTAAGATCGGTAGGGTGGAGCACATCCCTTTCCTTGGGACATTCATGAAAACCCTTTTCGCCAAAATTTCTAAAGAGCAACACCGGGGCTGGACTGCCTCGAGGGGAAAGGCCTCGAAGTCAAAACGCACCTTCCGCCGTTCGCACCCCCCGCTTTATCCCGCCCCGGCCCCGTTTGCAGCTTTGTCCCGGGCCCCCCGCAACCGCCCATTGTTGACGGGCAACCCGCTGGAAATTTCCCCCCCTCCACAGCTCCACGATTGTGGCAAACAAACAAAAATGCCATTTCGCATTTCGAAATGACACCCCTGGCCTGACCCAAACATGGTGCGGACCCGGGGGGTTGAGCCACCCCCAGAGTGGAGGCAGGTTTTTAAAAGGGTCTTCACCCCTCCTTTCCAGTTTTGAAAAAAGCCACCAAAAGGCATGGGGGAAAACCCTTTTTGGGGAGCATGACAATTTTGGGGGATCTTTGTTTTTGGAACATCCTTTTGGGAAATCTGAAACAACAGGGCCCGCCACGACGGAAGGGGGAACGGACACAGATACGGGCCCGACCTTTCTCTCCCGACGAATCCACAAGGGGCCCCACATTTTTCCAAATTTTAAACCCTTTTTTCAAAACAGTGGTTTTGGGGTCCATTCTAGTGGGAAGGCAGCACAACACCTCAGGGTGCATCATCCAGGCAATTTAGGGCTGTGTTGGGAAACTTCCGGGGGAAGCCGGGGGAGAAGGGGGAGGGGGTATTCCTAGACACCGACTTTTCCGGGCCCCTGCCTTGGAAAAAAGGTTTTGGGGGAATTTGAGGCGGAGGAGGAAGATGAGGAAGATTCAGTTTGCTAGTGCCCCTCTGACCCAGAGGGCTTGGAAATCAAGGCTCCATCTCTCACATGAGTGCTTTGGATGCTCCATTCCTCCAACAAGATCCTCGCTTAAGGCCATCCAAATTGAACAACAGTTAACCACTTTGGTGGGGCCACCCTCCTGTGGATCCCCGTAACAAAACCAAAAACTCCCACCCACCCAAGTAGGAGAGTAAAATGCAGGAAATGGGAGACCCTTGAAGATTGATCAACTGGAGACATCTAAATTGCGTCTGATTCACATTCTATCAAATTTCACGTGGAACCAACATCAGCTGACGTGACAGCAGTAGAGTGCCAAGTAGCCGTACGGCATCACAGCAGCAGCAAGGTGGCAGAAGCCCAAATTGGGTAACCTCTGGCAATCTTTTATTTAGACCAACCTTCAACCAACACGTGCAAATGCAGGGGCACACAACCAACACACAGAGACCCGCTTTAAGATCATGGTGTCACGAACTATCTTGCTTCACATCACCGATTTTTTGTATGATGTTTCGGACCCAATAACTTCTGGGTTAATCCAAAATGGACGAATGTCCCTGAGCTCGCTCGCCACGACCATAGAGGTGTTTGTCCTGCCCCGCAGCCAGGTCATATCTGCCGGACCTTCACACTAGCTTGGAGTATTCATTACAGACAAAACGCATCCGGCTTTCCACAGATAATGTGGATCGTTTAGACATTCATCAAGATGAATCTAGGCATGGATCTCTGATGATGTTGTGGCACCAATTGCCGAGGTCACCGATTAGTTGCCGGTACTACTTCACATTCCTCTTCAACAAAATGAGTCCCTCTTGAAAACTTTTTTTTTAAAATGATCATTTCTTACTAGCAATTTTTTATTCTCTTTTCCCAACAGTCATTTTTTCCTGGTTTTGGCTGTGAGGAGACTGTAAAAGACAGCAAGGTTTCATATCAACACCGTTTTTCCATTAACCTCACTATAATCATTTAGAAGAGGTAACGCATTGTCAATGGATTTGAGGTCATGTTGCTGTAAGATACAGCTATAATTATGTCCTTTGGAACAGACATGTGGCTTCTAAGTGGCATTTCTCCATCACAATTTTTTAAATAGTGGCTGATGAAGGTCATAATTATAATTTTTAGTGGGTCGAATGTTTCTGTGAGATTACAGCACCACTCAATGTCCTTTTTGTACCCTCCCAGATCAAAACACTTGATGGCACTTTACACCCTCACAAATTTTAAATCTTACAGAGACACAAAATATCACCAAAAATGGGGACCTTTAACAGAGATCACCAGCAAAACACAAGGTGTCCAAAGCCCCGCCTCATAGGCTAATAACAAGTGTGCATTACTCCCTTCACAATTTTTAATATGGCTGAGAGAGATCATATTTATAATTTTATTTGTGTCATGTTGCTGTGAGTACAGCAAAAATCATGGTCCTTTTAACAGAAATGTGGCTTACAATAGTGGCATTTCCCCTCAACAATTTTTAACAGTTGCGATAAGTTCAATTTTTATTAATTTTTGGGGGTCATGCGCTTTAAAGCAACAACCCTATTGGGACCTATTCTAAAAAATTGTAGTTTTTAACAGACATTGTTCTTCACAATTGTCCAAAGTGCTCAGGGTCTAGCTTTGAATTTTTTGGGGCATTTTGGCTGTGACATTCAGCAATACAAACAGGTCCTATATATAAAAAAATGTTGTTTCTAACAGACAATTGTTCATTCACAATTGTCAAGAGAGTCTCGATGGGTGATGTTCTGACAGAAACAGGAATAGTTAGGACACTGTTTAATGGACACATATTGGCAAAATGACTTGTTTTTGCAAGATCTTTAAACTATAGCTAGCAATCCCGTATTAGACTACCCATTTAATACAAATAAAAAAAGAAAAACAAAGACATTGTGGATTCCATCCTTAATTTTAAAAATGTTTTCTATAATAAAACTACTAAAAAACTGCAAGTACAAAATAGCTGGTAAAAAAAATTCCTCTAATTGTACAAGTTAGGTACAGGAAGACTATACCAGATGTAGGTTATTCAGAGGACATGAGGCTTAAAAATTTTCCTGGGGCAGGAGTCACTATGGTGTCGCATCATTTTGATCTCCAGGGGCAGTCGTACCTAATTCACTGAAGAAGTTTTGGAGGAAAAATTAAAACCATTGGAATTGATTGGCTGAATCAGTTACCCACAGAAGCCAGGAGGGCAAATTCTTCTCAACTAAAGAGTGTTTTTGGGGATGATTAGGACATATGTATTACTTATGGTGTGTGCGACGAATAACACATCTACCGTGTAAAAAAAACCTTTAAAAACTCAGGGAGGAGTATGTTGTATGTTATCACACTTGAAAAAAAAGCAAAATGATAATTAAAAAAGTAAAACGATAAATAAAACTCCCTAAATAAATTCTGTAACCAAATGTGTTACCAAAAAATATACTAAATGACATCACTTTAACAAAAAAGCATAGTGCCATTTTTGTTGATCTGTGGATCAAACATTTAAGATCAAGAGCTGTGGCCCAGACAGGTATGGTCAATGTCCAGTTCCAACTAAAAAGTGGTTGAAAGACTCCTTTTTGCCGCACTTTTTTAAATCTGGGGGTCAATGCAGGATTGGGGCTCATGGCTGCGTTCCAGTACAGGATAGTCCTATGTCCAGTGAATACAAAGATGGTGGTTTTGAAAGACACCTTTTTTTACCCGGCACTTATTTAAATTGTGGTCATGCAGTGTTTGAGGGCTCATGCTTGTGTGCCCATACAGGTATAGTCAATGTCCAGGAAACTAAAATGGTATTTGAAAAAACTCCTATTTCCGGCACTTTAAAATCTTGGTCAGACAGTTTAATGGTCCATTCAGCGTACAGTGACAGATAAAGTTAATGTCCAGTTCAAACTAAAATGGTGGTTAGAAAGACTCCTTTTTCCGGCAACTTTTTAATCTGGGGTCAGACAGTTATTAATGGGCAAGCCGTTGGTCCAGGACAGAAATAGTAAATGTCCATTTCAACTAAAATGGTGGTTAAGACTCCTTTTTGCGGCACTTTTTAAATCTGGTTGGGTCATGCAGGTTTGGGGCTCATGCTGCTATTCGTTCCAGGACAGAATCTTCAATGTCCCATCAATTAAAAAGATGGTTCAAATCATAACGCTCTTCTGTGCACCTTTAAAATTTTGTGTTGATGCAGGTTTAAGGTCATTGCTGTGTAAACAAGCACAGGGATATTGAATATGGTGCAGGAGATTTTTGTATCTTTGGCATATATAACCTAGGGAGAGATAGCCAAAGATTATGCACGTTTACCTTAACAGTTTAGTGGAATAAGAATGGAACCAGCCTTATCACCAGCCCTGTTTAGGTGTAAAATGAAGGAGTTGTTGCTCTCCCCCTCTACAAAAATGGTCAACGTGATATCAATCATCTACCATCGAATATCCATATTGGTTTAATGCCTGTTATCAGACCATCGACCCAAGACGATAGTCAACGTAATCGCTCAACACTAGTCAAGACTTTTCATGACTTTATTTATGCTCTATCCAGGTTTGTCTAATTTTGTATTGCTTTAAGTGAAATGGGTGACATACTAAGCTATGAATTTTGTTACAATACCTGTAATGCCAACATATAATATAGTTTTGCTATACAGAAATGGGTTGTGAGTTATGGGAAGTAGTCATACATTACTTTTAGTGGTGCTCAAGAAGCACTAGAATTGATCTGACTTTATTGTACAGTTGTAACACATGCTCTGATTTTTAGGACTGTGGCTGCAGGCACAAAATATGTTGAATTTGATGTAAAATAAGTTAATAATAATCTCTGAATGAATCCTCCATCTGTAGACACAGAGATGCATTCATGATCTCAAACATTGGTGGTTAGAGATAAAAGCTTTAGATAATTAGAAAAGCTGTAGAGTTTAGTTATGGAAACACTATTTATGTAGTATTATTTAATATATTTAGTAATTAATGTACTGCATTCTGCATTCTCTGTACTGTTTTCCTTTAGGAATTAAAGGGATACAATATTTATAAATATTGGTCCTCTAGTACCAGAAATAGGAGGCAAGGAAGTGCAGAGAGACATGTCTTCAAAAGTAAACAGGAGGAAAAGCAGTCCAGCATCCCATAAAATTTAATTTAAAATTCTATAAGGCCACCTTGGATATACCACATAAACAAATACCCTTAGATAACTAGCTGGATATACCACATAAGAAACACCCTTAGATAACTAGCTATCAGGGGCGGAACTACCGGGGGAGCAGCGACAGTGGCCACTATGGGGCCCGAGCCTTTAGGCCTTAAGCCTACCGGGTGTCGGCCACCAGTGCTGATATGGGTGGTGCAATGACGTCATATGTACTGCTAGTGTAACACAAGTTTCTCTTAGTTACTGACCACCTCTCCCTGCTCTTATTTTTATCTGATTGCTCCAAGCTGCTGTCTGACCATGGTGAGTGTCTGACCTGTTGAGTGTCATCTCCAGCAAGGAGCTTGTTTTATCTTAATGACAAGTTTTAACCCTTAGAGCTCTCTAGCTTTGTGCACTACAGATTATAAACCTCTTGCACTCATATCACTGACAGGATCAGCTAGCAGTAGCAGAGCTAATATGCCAAACACTGCTGTAGACCCAGCCACAGACTAACCCGGAAGCGGGCTGTGGCTCTGTGAAAGAGAATAGTTAGACAACCCATTTAAGCAATCTGTTTGTGTATTTGGAATTTGAATAAAGCGACGTTTCATGGTATGATGGATTCTGCTTTTTCTGCTATGTACCTGGCTTTTTGAGCTGTAAAAAAAGGATAATTGGGGGTGGGAAGGGGAAATGGCATAAAAAAATAAGCGGCGCCAATGCTCACCTGATAAGCTCTTGCTGCTTCAGCACCGCTGCTCCAATCTTTCCTATAGGTTTTGTTTGCTTGGCTACAAAGTTGATGCACCAAAATGCCAATATAACTGTTATAGGTGCTAGAATCATACACTGCTGAGACCAATAATTGGCTGCATTGGTCTCTGGGGTAATGGGGGGAACACAATTGTCACAGCAAAATATGCAGCAGCAGGGAAGGTTAAGATTTTATGAGGATTTGGTGAGTTTTGATGTTTGTCATTTTTCCTCTTCAGCTAATTTTGTTCAAAAATCAGAAAACGTTTCTAACATTAACAACCCATTTAACATGGAAAACTGGAGAAATTAGATTTTACTGGTCCAGAAAATAATCAATGACTCTTTTTACTGTTTTGCTGTACACAAGGGCGATAAATTAAGCTGCACTAAAACACGTAATTGATTTTCTATTTACGAGTGTCAGGAGGATTTCTTAAATTGTGCAGCAGTTTTCTAATCAATACGATATCTTGTCAGTGCCTTGTTTTACAAGATGGTTGACTCTTTAAATATAGTCCTCCAATGTGCATGTTCATAGAGAGAACAAATACCGAATCGCTTAAAATATTGATTTGTAGATGAGCCTATTTACTACATGAATTTTACTATATCCTGACTTCCTGTTTTATTTAATTCTCAATTTCATATAATGTTTGCAGAAAAACATTCCCATATGTCACGAGGTGCACCACTGTCTCAGCTCCCGACCGTGGTCGGTCTCGTGCCCCCGCTCCCCGACACCTGTACTCACCTCTCCTCACTCTTGCCCTGCTTGCAGACAGTGGCCGCCTGCAGTCCCTAGGGCATGAGTGCACCGACTCTTCTGGACTTAAAGGGCCAGCACTATGCTGATTGGTAATGCTGGTCCCTATATTAAATCATTTCCTCTCCTGCACCTCGCTACTGTGTTGGTGTATGTTCCGAAAGCTATAGCATATTTATGTTTTGTGATTCTTGAACTTGACCCATGCTACATTCCTGACTATTCTCTGCCTTACCGCGAATGACTTGACCACATTCTGCCTGCTGCCAGCTCTGATCTTACCGCCTGTTCACTGACCACATCTCTAGCCTGCTCCTACTGTACTACGACTGCACCTTCCCTGTAAACACGAGCGACATCAGGAGTAGCGATCTTGGACTCCCCCGCCACAAAGTTCTGGTGACTACTGGGAGTTCCTTAGACTCTGCTCCCTTGACATGGTAACTCAAAGGATCGACTAACTCAGCCCATTACACCATTTAAGTTTCCATTGATTTAAAGTGGAGTTTGAAGTCATCGATTGACATGTTAATTGGGCTGTCTCATTTTGATAGCCTTTTTCTTGATTTAAAGGGATTGTACAGGTAAATTTAGTATAATATTTTCAGGGGACTGGTGCTGTGATAAAATAAAAAAAGTTTATACTCCCCTTTCCTTCAGGACACCCTCTGGCGGTCTTCTGTTTACTTCTGGCCAAATGGAAGGTCAGCACTGCAGCCACTGATTGGATGCAGCAGTCACATGCCACTGTCTGACATTAACGTTTGAAAAGTGACCCCTTCAAACAGTGACATCAGGCAACGTTATGTGACTACTGGAGCCAATCAGGTGCTGCAGCACTGGATCCAAAGTAAGGGGAGAGATGAGTATAGGCTTTTTTTCATTTTATCATGGCACCAGTGCCCTAAAAATATTATATTACATTTACCTGCACCAGTGGTCTAGCTATAGGGGTTGAAACAGTCGTACTTGCCTCCTCACCAGACAACTCCATTGCTGGGTCACAACAGCCCAGGAATGCAGCTATCAGAGCTGGCGTAAGTGTGTCGTACTGGCATAAAGCTGTGCATTGTATGATTGGCATCGGGGGCCAGCTGTAATGTACAGCTGGGCCCTGATAAAACAGCCGTGATTGCTGCAGTTTTTACAATACAGGCAGTCCAAGGGTTACGAAACGGTACAGGGACTGTAGGTTTGTTCTTAAGTTGAAATTGTATGTTGGTCTGAACAGGTATATTTATTAAATGTAACTCCAGCAAAAATGTTTTGTTTTTAGTTTTAGATGCATGGACAGTTTTTACATTTTTTTTTGCTGTCTGTGCTTGGGAGATTTTACCTCACTTTCTGTATCTCATGTGCTGCTGTGTTATGCTGGTACTTTGTTATTATGGGGCGTGACTTAGTGTGAGATGTCAGCACACCCAGGCACGCTCCATAAGTCTCCATTTGTGACTAGAGCATAGATGTAAGTCGGAATGTTGTAAGTTGGGGACTGCTTGTATATACGAGGGGCTGCTGATAAATCTTTGACTTTACCCAGAAAGAAAAGATAGGAAAAATAAACTTTACATTAAAAACCACAACTCCCCCACTGATTTAACATATTTTTACATCGTATTCCAAGTTCTGTAAGCCCTGCAAAAAGAAGGTTTTTTGGGTTGTTTTCCTAAAAACCCTCATCTGTACAACCATGGCATCAGAAGTGTGTGAAATTGTACCTTGAGGTTTTCTTCAGGTTTGGAAACAGGTATAGTCGGAGGGAGCTAGATCTGGTTAATAAGGAGGGGGTCAACCACTGGAAGCCCCAGCTCCACCAGTTTTTGCTGTTTGGGTTTTTTTGTGCAGTGTGAGCAGAGGCATTGTCTTCAGGAACAAGATTTTCCTTTGGACAGCTTGCCTCGCCTTTTGGCCTTAAGTGCCACCTTCAATTGGTCCAAAAGTTCAATGTAATACACCTTGCATTGATAGTGGAACCAATTTGAAGGTGGACCACTAGCAGCATGCCCTCCTTATCCCAGAACACAGACACCATCACCTTAGTGGCTGATTTTTGCACCCTGAACTTCTTTGGATGATGAAAACCACTGTGCCTTCACTCTTTTGACTGCTCCTTGGTTTCAGGGTCATACAAATAAAGCCAGGTTTCATCCATATTGGCCAGTCGATCCAGGAAGTTCTTATCAGTCCGGAAACACTGACATATGGAACGGGAAGTTTTCACTCGCATGCCTTTCTGATCTGTTGCCAAACATTTGGGGACCAACTTTGCAGATAGCTTCTTCATGTTCAAATGTTCATGGATAACGACACAAACACGTTCACGAGAAATCCCCATGATATCTGCTATTCCTTTAGCTTAAATTCACCAATTCTCCAGTATGAGGTTGTGCACAGCATCGACGATCTCCAGAACAACAACCACTCTCGGTTGTCCGGGAGGGTCCTCATCATTGGTGCTGAAGGGGCCCATTTTAAATTTTGGCAACCCATTTTCTTAACTGTAGAATATAAGAACATTGATCCCCCAAGGGTGGCGACAAAATCACCATGAATATCCTTCACGGACTTTCCTTGCAGAAACAAAATTTTTATCACTCCTCTCTCTCATTTGCTGTGAATACCCCCTTAGACTCCGCATTTTGGTTTTTCTCGTGTGCCTAGATCACTGTTGCCATAAGATACAAACACAAAATTTTGAAAACATATGTTAGACATATAAGGGCATGTCCCCACGGCACGGGTTTGCGGCCGGTTTTTCAGATGGTTTGCAGTTTTGCAGACCGCCTGAAAAACCGTCCGCAAACGAGCACAACGGGCTTCTATGGAAAACCTGTGCAGCAGTCTCAAACCGCCGGCCGCTCGAAAAACATTGTGCATGCACATTCTTCCGTCCAGTTTTCGGACGCAATATTTGCATGGGAAGGGGGAGGGCTTTTCTCCACCCATCGCGGAGAAAACCCGCCCTCCCCACCTCCCCCCGCGGCCACGGGGACGGCACACAAACCGGACAAATACCGGTCGGTATTTGTCCATTGCCGTGTAAACGAGCCCTAAGGTTTTGATGTGATGTAACATTCGTTACCACAGAAACAAAAAAGAACACAGAGCCAAAGACTTATCTGCAGCCCCTCAATATAAGATGGTACACATAATAGGTATTGCCACATCCATAATGCGTCCATAAAATTGTTATATTTTTTACTATGTACAGTAAACACTGCAAACATAAATAACTAAAAACCATGCTGAAATTGCATTTTTTTGCTCATCATGTCCCACAAAAAAAAAACGAAATAAAAAGTGTTCAATCACTCTTGCACGCCCCTTACCCAGACGGCTCTGGAATCAGTCGATCGCTCTATCCCAGCTTCAGAAACTGTCGCCAGTCATACTTTTTCTTTGCTAAAGAATGTTTCCATTCACTGACAGCAAATCCTAAAAACAATTAGAATTACAGTCTATTGGAAAATCACAGAACCATCAGATGCCATTCACAAACAAGAAAAAATACTGCCCCAACCTCAATAAATATTTTAAATGATAATGTTTTGGCCAGTAGATAACTCCCTTTGGAACTGCCCAGTCAGTCACAGTAACTTATCAATCTAGATAAGAACACAAACTTGGTATTGTTACCTCACCCAAAGCTAGATTGAGAATGCTAACATCTGACGTGCTTCTAAGCCACAAACATTTATGATAAGAACTGCATAATTGCTGTATTATTTAAAGGCCATAGCCCAGAGCTGAATCTGTAGTAGATCTAGATTAGGTCAAAGTACATATCTTTAAAGGCGAATTTCTCATGTAATGTATAACACTGGTACAGACTTGAAAGGATCTGAAAACGATAAATCACCATTTCATTTAATGTCTTTGCCCTTTACTGTAGTCATTGTTCGTGGTGAATGTCCTTCTGTTTCCTTGGAAGAGTGGTCACAGTTTTTATGCCTCTGGACGAGCACTGCATGAACAAGTGTATGGTAAATACATAATGTACTAGTATTGGCCTATTTACCTAAACCACTGATTGTGGAGAGCAGCAGTGGAAGGCCAAATTCCCTATGGTGGCTCTTGTAGCACCAACAGCAGAATACAGGTACCATTTACATTACATCCTTTGAATCGAGTCAGCAGAAGGGTTCTTGTTGTGTTCACAAGATCCGGCTTCTAAGGCCAGATTTACATCAATGTCAGATGTTCCATTTGGCGCTTCCATCGGAGAGGTGAAGCTGGATCCATTCATGATGGACATCAGCAGCATCTGAGATACCCTATTGACTACAGTGGGTTTGGGGGATTTTCACTGTGGGTCTGTCATTTTAACATAAAATAATGTTGCATCAGGCATGCTATTTTTTTCATCCATTTTTTGATTAAATCTGTGCCGAAAGCTCTAAACAGAAACTCCGATGTGAAGTCTGCTGAATTTGGAAAAAAACTGTTGCAGGTCATTTTGAAATTTCTGTAACTTCTCCTCTCTGCTAACCTCAGTATTCCATGAGTGGATTAATAGATGTATATAAAGCAGTTGAAGTCAGTAGTAGTATGTCATGCTAAAATATTTTTTCTTGAGAATGTTCAGTAAAGCTGTGTTCATATTTCCTTTGTTTTTATCTGTTGTTCCGTTCAGTCATTAACGTAGAAATCCAAAAATTGGATCTGTTACATTACTGACATTGACGGTGCCAAACAACTCCATTAAAGGGGTTTTGTTATTTTATTGATTAGCGTTAAACATGTAGGAAAATGTTCTGATTTTGCTTCTCTTCCGAGTGAGGAGTAGATCTTATTTCTTGCTTTTATACACAATTTTTCCTAGTTACCGGCCATCTATCTCTGTTACAGGCTGAGGTAGTGGTCAGGATGATGACTCATTCCCTGCTCTGTTTCTTGTCTTAAAAGACTGGAACTTGTTTACATTACTTTTAGCCCTTAATTGTTTAGAGCTCTGTAGCCTTGTGCACTACAGTTTACAAACCTCCAGCACTCATGTCACTGTAACAGGATCAGCTAGGAATAGCAAAGCTGACATGTCAGTCACTGCTGTAGAACCACCCACATACTAGCCAGGAAGTGTAATGAAGCTGCATGTGGCTCTGTAGAACATCATGATAAGACAACCACTTTAACTATTATAGAAGTCTGACAGATTTCTGTCAAGTGTCAGTAAATTATACTGAACTAAATTCTGCACTATTTATTCTATAATTGTTGATGAAAACTGTGTTGGATACTTGTAATAAAACCTCCGGT
Source organism: Phyllomedusa bahiana (assembly GCA_025379985.1). Taxonomy (NCBI): domain Eukaryota; kingdom Metazoa; phylum Chordata; class Amphibia; order Anura; family Hylidae; genus Phyllomedusa; species Phyllomedusa bahiana. Next base: position 223,774 of record JAODAL010000631.1, on the reverse strand, counting down.
GCTGTCGTGAACAAAGCTTTTAAATAATATCGCTCAATTTTTAAAGGGATTGTCCAATGAAAAAAAAAATTCTAATAATCTCTTTCAAAGTTAGGAAGTTTTGTAGAATACTTTTATTTTGTTTTCTGTGGACTTCCTGCAGTTACACATCAGTATCGACAGGAGGCTCAGTATTTCTGTGTCTCTGTACACAAAGGAAACAGCTCTGTGTGAAGCCCATGAGATCATGTGATAAAAGGGGTTGTTTTTTCAGGGCAGCCTTTGTTTAGCAGTCTACCCCTTTGTTTCTGCCTTTGAGGGCTTTCAATATAAAAAAGGATGGCATGTACTATGACTAAGGTTGGGAAGAAGGAATGGAAACAAAATGGCTTTATTAGTCATTAATGATTGGTTATTCCATTGTAAAAAATCATTTGGAGGACTGCTTACCTGACCAATTTATCTTCTTTGGGTCATTTTACAGATGCCTTAAAGAGGATGTATCGCTTCATCAGTTGGGCTGTTCTCTTGAAGCTTGATTCTCTCAGTTCCTGAAATCCAGGGACGTTTCTTTCCCTCCCAGCTCGGTGTTTTTTTAACTGAAGGGGGATGACATCATCCTTCCCCTTCACAGTTCATGCACACTCCCAAGTCAGTGTGTTCAAACCCCCCTCCCTCCACATGTCATTGTGTTGTTCCTCTCCTTTTGCAGTCTTATTTTGTAAGAGCTGTTTACATACCATAGGCCTGCATTCAGTCTAGATAGCCTTCTATGAACTCAGAGCACTGATCTCTTCTCCTCTCACAGCTGAATTTTTGTTACAGTTGACTCAATCCTCTATGAACTCCTCCAGCGCACAGATCCGTCTCCCTTTTATGTTTACACAAGGCACCGAGGCACAATTCTGCTGTTTTCTGATTGTAGAAGCAGCCTGCTGTGTCACTGAGGAGCTGGAGGCTGTACAGAGTAAAATTGTTGCCGGCCCCTTATTTTTAGTGAGAGAGGCAGGAATGCGCGCTCCCGTGAATACGACCGGGGGCCAGACTGAATGTAAATTAGTAGAGCCATCAGCCAATGAAATGCAAGGAGGAGGAATCTGACCGGCACTGGGGAACTGTGTTTACAGAAAACGAAGATAAGGAATACTGTGAAAACAAGACAGCTTTGCAAATGACATCAAATTGCAAAGTTGCTTGTTTTCACTTTCCCCTTATTCTGAAGACCATTTAATGAAATTATACAACCCTAACTTAAATTGGTCGGTGGCAGATCCAGATGTTGTTGGGTCATACCTAGTCATATCCCAACAATGTCTGAAAAACTGATTGGAATCAAAGGAACAGAGTACTCAGAGAAGTGGCTCAGTTTGAATTTTGGAATTTTGGAATTATTTATTCTAGGTGAAATTCTATTTGAATCCAGAATCCTGTTTTTTTGAATCCCTATTGGCTCCAGAGAAAAAAAATCCATGGTAAATCTGAGCCGCTTGATTATATTTCAGATTTTTTTTTTAGTTGGAAGTTGCCCATCTAATTGTCACTGTAAATTCCTTGCAGTGATATGAGGTATGTTTTGTGTGGAAAAACAAACTAAGGGAACAGATCCAATAATTTAATCTGTTTACTTTTAAATCTGTTTAAATTTGCATGGGGATTTTCACCAGGGATTTAAATACATTTTTCATATTTTTTCTTACGGAACGGTATGTTATATAGTAACTTGATGACACACGTCAATGGAATGTGAAGCCTTAAAAAAAGCTTTTCTGTGCTTTCCATGTGCATTTGTATATTGATTTGCTGTTTAGATGTTTGGAATGATGATATTGCGTTCAGTTCCTTAGATAATGAACTTCAGAGACATCTGTGTAGAGTGTAAATAAAATATATTGTTCAGCTGTGATCAGCTAGACTGTCAGGTCAAGTGCTGCTCCTGTGACCTTGACCATAGGAAGCTTATACTTTATGCATAGTTGCTGGAAACCTGTGTGACACATTGCTTCCATGTTGACCCAAGCCCATATAACCCAGACCCTCGTTCATCTCTGCCGATAGTCAAGTACTCCCTTGGAGACATCATTACATTTTAATATTGCCAGTTGTTTAACACATCAAGAGATCCACTAGACTGTTCTTTTCACTAAATGAATATGCCTTGAGCTTCACTTTAAAGGGGTTGTCAATGATTTTGGAAAAAAGAGCCACTGGTCAGTAGGGGTAAAAACTAGGGGAAAACGTAACTCATCTGTGAAGCTCTTCTTTTCTAGCACTGTGTGTTGATATGATGGTGCCGCACACCAGGAAAAGATGCGGGTGCTCAGTGGAAAAGCCGGTGGGCTGAAATCCAATATGTAGAAAATCCATGGCACACCTAGTGGTATTTGTAGAAAAGGTAATTTTAATTCATAAAGCTTCAAGCATGATACAAGTGATATACAGAAAACTCCCACGGTCCTAAATTTCGGCCAGATTGGCATTCATCCCAAGGGACCCAAAGAGTGGGAATAAAGAGCCTGACTAAAAATGACCTTTTCTACAAATACCACAGGTTGTGCCGTGGATTTTCCACATATTGCTTTTATAGCACTGCCACTGCTCTGGTGCTATCCACGAAAGACATCATGCTCATTAGCTCCGTGTCACCAGAGCTAATCATTGACCTCAGTGGTCTCTGCCTTCATGTATGGCATGTGACCGTTATGACCAGTGATTGGCTGCAGCGTCTTGTGACCGATTAGCAAGCCATCATCAGGCAGGAACCACTGAAGCAGTACTGGAAGGGCGGTGACTCCACAGGTCATTTGAAATTTTTGTTTTTGAACCAGCAGGTGCTTTTTTCCAAAATCGTTGACATCCCTTCAAGACTGCCTCAGTGTTATTCATCTAACAACATATGACTACTACAGCCATACGAGTGGTGGGGTGTGGGCAGAGAAATTTACTGATGTAGCTCCAGCGCATAGCTTTAGACTGATGTCAGAGAAAGGATGGAGTTTTGGTAATTTCTGCAATAGTTGTTATTACGCATAGTGTCATGGACCTGTAGTGTCCAGAGCACCTTGCATCTAGGAGACCAAATTGAAAAGATTAACATTCTATTATCTGATCCTTACAGGTCCAGTGACAATGTTTCCAAAGGTTCACATCTGGTCCATTTATTTTACTTGTTGATATGTGAGATGGGTTTTTAGCCATTAGCATCCATGTTCATGGTGATGGAAAGGTTTAATGATACACTAAGGGCCACATGTATGAAAACGGTCTAGGTCTAAAACTCACTTTGTTGCCCAGAGTAACTAATCAAAGCACCCCTCTCGTTTCATATAGTGCGCTGGAAAAGTTAAAGGGGCGCTCTGATTGGTTATTGTGGGAAACAAAGTGAAATTTAGACCTAGACAATTTTCATACATGTGGCTCTAAATGTTCCATCCAGACATCAATTACACGGGTGTAGTCAGAGGAACATAACAATGTCTTGATTTTTTACCACTGTATTTATAGGATGATTAAAGCAAATAATAACAATGGATATTTAGTGGTAATTCCAGGTCATTTCTGCTAACAGTGGAGGTTTCTCTATATGTGACAATTAAAATGTTTCCCCTGTAGATGATTGTAATAAAAAGTTATTGTAAAACTAGAGGGTTTTGGTGGTTTTACATTGCTGGAAGGAGGAAATTATTTTCACAGTCTGTGACGCGTGACAACAAAACCAGCTTTCCACCATAAACAGATAACCAGAACAATAATAAAATCACTAAGCATTACAAGTACTTTCCCATGGAAAATTGAGCAAATGAGGACACTGTGTATGGACGGGGTTCCATCAAGCTAAGTATAGAGATAATAGATTGGCTGCAAAAAGGTCTTATGGAAAATAGATTTAGCTTTAGTTTCTCAAACAGCGGTATAAAAAAAGCACAACATACTGCTCTATGTCAAAGATGTGTCGTTATCTGCAGTAAATATATTTTACAGTTTTAAAATCAGAATATACACATCATAGTCACATTATTATGACCACTTGGCATCATTATAATAATAATAATAATCTTTATTTATATAGCGCCAACATATTCCGCAGCACTTTACAATATAGAGGGAATAAGCACAGACAAACCAGACATTACATTATAAAAAAGCTACTGACAAATGAGACACGAGGTGTGAGGGCCCTGCTCGCAAGAGCTTACAATCTATTAGGGTGTATGGGTGAAACAAAGGGTGACAAGTGCTTGGTTTACAATGGACCAGCCATGTTACATAAATATGGGGTAGTATACATAAAATGTGGATGAACCTGCCATCCCAATCATACATCTATATACAGATAAGTGCCTGTGGGTGCCAAAGTGCAGGAAGTGACGAATGTGTGACAGAATTTGGGGGGTTGACAATTAGGGATCTTGATAGGCTTGTCTAAGAAGATGAGTTTTCAGAGCGCACTTAAAACTGTGAGGGTTGTGAGTGTGCCTGATCACATGGGGTAACATGTTCCAGAGAACTGGTGCAATATGTGTAAAATCTTGGAGACGGACATGGAAGGTTCGGATGAGTGAGGTGTGTAATCTCAGATCAGTAGCAGAGCGGAGAGACCGGGTAGGGTGGTAGACAGAGATGAGGTAGGAGATGTAGGAGGGTGCAGCACTGTGGAGAGCCTTATGGGTGAGAGTGATTAGTTTATGTTGTATTCTGTACTGAATAGGCAGCCAGTGCAGAGACAGACACAGGGTAGAGGCATCAGTATAGCGGCTGGAAAGAAAGACAAGCCTGCTGCTGCATTCAGGACAGATTGGAGAGGAGAGTTTACAGAGAGGAAAACCAACAAGTAGGGAGTTACAGTAGTCGAGACGAGAATAAATAAGAGCAACAATGAGAGTTTGAGTTGTTTCCACAGTGAGAAATGGACGGCCTCTGGAGATGGTCTTGAGGTGCAGGTGACAGGAGCGGGCAAGGGATTGGATATAGGGGGTGAAGGTCAGATCACAGTCTAGTATAACCACCAGACCGCGGGCCTGCTGCCTAGGAGAAATGGTGGTGCCACACACGGAGAGAGACATAGCAGGGTGAGGTCGGTTAGTAGATGGTGGGATGACTAGTAGTTCAGTTTTGGTGAGGTTTAGTTGGAGATAGAGAGAGGACATGATGTCAGAGACAGCGGACAGACAATCACTGGTGTTTTGTAGAAGGGCAGGAGTGATGTCTCGGGAGGAAGTGTATAGTTGAGTGTCATCAGCGTAGAGATGGTACTGGAAGCCAAATCTACTGATGGTTTGTCCAATGGGGGCTGTGTAGAGTGAAAAGAAGAGAGGACCAAGAACGGATCCCTGAGGAACCCCGACAGCAAGAGGAAGAGGAGAGGAGGTAGAACCGGAAAATGAGACACTGAAGGAGCGGTCAGAGAGGTAGGAAGAGAACCAAGAGAGAGCGGTGTCCTGGATCATTGCAAACAAGAGTTAAAAAATGCAGAGAACAACCTGCCATTGATGTGCGAGGTGGTGAGGGTGGGTCATCACGGTACTGTGGAGCAGCTAACCACCAAAATAAACCTGATAGCTACCAGAGATGTGTCTAAAACAACAGTTAAGCAAATCCTACTTCGTATGGGGCTGCAAAGCAGACAGATGGTCACTGCACCTCTGCTAACAAAGTTACATTGGCAGAAAAGACTTACATTTTTATACCAGAATCAGAACTGGAACTGTGCTAATTCACAAAATAGTTTCCTTCTCCAATAATGTTTTCTGCTTCATCGAACAGACAGATGTTAACGTGTCACATGAGAAACATCAGAGAACAAACACCCTGCAACCATTGCTGGAAAGACCAAAACTGGTGGTGGCAGCGTTAAGGTCTGGGGAAAGTTTTTTCCATAGTATTCTCTGAGCCCATTCTTCCAAATGGATTTAAATCCACCCTTGCAGATCACGTACGCCCATACATGCTGATTGTCTTGCCTAGAGGGGAATGGTATCTTTCTAACAGCCAATGCGACATGTTACATGACTAGAAATATCCGACATTGATTGGAACTGCATGATCAAGGCTTTCAAGTACCACTCTGGCCTCTTCATTTCTTAATCCCAGACTTGGACCCAATTGAGCATCTGTGGGAACATCTCGATCATCATGTTGGCCTTATGGATGCTCCACCATGTACCCTCCAGCAGCTGTGGGATGCACTGCAATCAGCTTGGCTCCAGATACCTGTGACAACCTGCTAGGAGCTAACTGAGTCACTCCCAGCCCATCTAGCTGCTCTCCGTGCTGCAGACAGCATTTACTCTGGATATTAGCTGGTGGTCATAATAATGTGAATGTGAATTTCCACTTTCATTATACATTGCAGGAAAGTATAAACACATGTAACTGTTTATGGTATACATGGCTCAGACTGGAATTAACTGGGAATGTGTACAGAGCAGAGATTGTTTGAAGGTAATCCATGTATTACTATGGTGCATTCCATTGGATTATATCCAATGTGCTATACACATTTCAATAAAATATTAATAAATTATTAATTCTGTTGTCCATTTTGCAAATATATCTTTTTGTGCCTTTTTGAAATTTATTAACTTGCTAATTGTCTAGTAAGTGGGCGGTAGGTGGTACCAGAGTTCAGAGAGGGTGAGGTGTTGTGGTTGAGGAGCGTGGCTAAATAACACGTGGACTGTCCCAGTCCATTGCCAAGTGCTGCCCCACAGCATCCAAAGCCCTGCTTCATTGGAGCCGGAGGCTAAAGGGATTTATACTAAAATACCGGTTACTGTAGATATACTGTTTGCCACTAGTCGAGGAGTAAAGTTATTTACAGCATCGCAATTGTCTGTAAATGTTACAAATTCAACTTCTGGTCCACACAGCAAATGCCACCAGGAAAAATTACTAAAGAACCACAGAAAACTAGAAGAAAAAAAGTGGTCCTTTATGGATATTACAGTGCACACTTAATACAGACAGATAATAATTTAAGGAATAATCCGAAAATATATCAGCAAATAAAAAGTCGCTGGGTCCAACTGCTGCCAACATTTACTGCTTAGTTAATTAAAGAGAACCTCTCACATAGATTATGCCCCCCTTGCTGAGGGCAGAACAAGCCAGTGTCAGACCTGCTGTTTCCAGCACTGTGTCCCTTATTCTGTAAGATGCTGGAGTTTTCGTGAATTTAATGCTTACATCTGCAGTTTTCAGCCAGAAGAGTCATTTGAAGAGTCATTCAAAGAGTAAATTTTTTTAAAACCTCACCCATCTGAAGCTAGCCCCGCCCACCTCAACTGATAAACCTATTACTTTGAATAGGTAGAAACATGTGAATAACTGTCAGTGGGCAGGGCTAGCCTATGGTGGGCGGGGCTAACACCTGCTCATGAATAAGCTTTGAGGAGTAAATGCTCTAAGGCCGTGTTCACACGGCTTATTCCCGACGGATTTCTGAGCCGTATTGAGCTCACAAATCCGCCGTGAATAAGGGGCGGGACGGGGGGGGGCCGGAGCGCGGCGGGGGCGCCGCTCCCGGCCCCATAGACAATGCATTATTTACGGCGCGTACGCGCCGTAAATAATGTGCATGTCTTTTCTCCCCCCACGGCGGATTCGCCAAGCGGGGAGGAGCGACGGAATCCACTGTTCTCTTTGAGAGCAGTGGATTACCGTAATGACAGGGACGGATTGGCGCCGTACTGAAGCGCAAATCCGGCGCGGAGTACGGCGCCAATCCGCGGCAAAATAAGCCGTGTGAACGAGGCCTAAAACTACAGCATCTTACAGAATAAGGGATGGAAACAGCAGGTCTGACACTAGCTTGTGCTGTCCTCAGCCAGAGGGGCACAACCTATGTGACAGGTTCCCTTTAAAGGGCATCAGAGTCAGATCCTCGCTGATCTGATATTGATGGGCTATGTGCAGCCTTAATCAGCTTTTTAATAATAACTAATTTAAGCAGCGTATTAAGTTATGGAGAAGGATATGTATGTGCAAGTTGAAAATTAATTCTTTTTGGCATTCCTAAGGGAATGATTTCATAACCAGAAAGAAAAGGTGTTGGATATAGCAGGCTGCAAGGAAAACAGTGACCTAATAAATCGCTATGGGCAACATCTTCCACCTTTGTTTGTGATAGTTTTCATACATAAGGCCTACAATACACACTAGTTGACTTGGCAAGTTCATGGCCTTTATGTCACAGTTGTTTCTTATCCAGTGCATTTGTGATAGATAAGAATGTGTTGAATGTGTGCTTACATGCTTGTCATTAGCACACAATATCAACACTGTCAAACTGTAAAACCCCAGCTTGTTGATGTGTTAGCTTCTGTATGTTTATAGCAATCCTTAAAGCCCTGCTAGAAGAGCTTATTTGCCTGCCAGTAGATTAACACAATCTTCTATACTGCACACTGCTATAATTTACTGCAGTATTATGATGATTCTCGCCTGCACACCATGTAGGATACAGATGTGAAATATTCTTCTATTTAGGGCTGTTTGTAGCCTGCAGATTAGTCTTACGCCACACTTGGCTATTTCAGAGAATTTAGTCTGTCATAGATTTTTAGGCGTAATTATAACCATAGCAGCTGGTATAGGGCCCAAAGGTTGAGGGGGCCCCACTGAGGTCCGAGAACATTGCTCCTTTTGTAGAAAACAAGTACTCTCCAGCACTGCTATGTGGGTTTCCTGATATATGGCGGTATCGCTATGGCGGTATTGCTATGTATACTGCTGTTTTAGTTTATTGTCATTGGGTAGTGGGGTCCCAACTCATTTTGCTGCGGGACCTTATGAATTCCAGTTACATGCATAGATTGTAAGATCCCGTTTAGACTACATTTTTTCATTTTGTTGAAAGATACTGGCCCACATTTACTATTGTGGTTGCCGCAGTGAAGTGTCGTAAAATGCATAAAAAGTGGTGCATCTTTGGAACAGGATAACCCATTGTGACATTTAGGGCCACATGTATGAAAACTGTCTAGGTCTAAAACTCACTGTGTCACCCATAGCGGCCAATCAGAGCGCCCTTTTCATTTCATATAGTGCTCTGGAAAAATGAAAGGGGCGCTCTGATTGGTTGCTATGGGCAACAAAGTGAATTTTAGACCCAGACAGTTTTTATACATGTGGCCCTTATTTTGGGTATTAGACACTTTTTTACGACTTCTGTGGTCTAAAAATTACAACTTATAGTTGGTCTAAGGAAGCACCAAATTTATCAGACAGCTCAAGCTATTTTGATAAGTCTGGTGCATTTTTTAGACTGTTTAAACTAGAGACAGCGATACTAAATGTAGAACACAGAGCTTTTTTTTCAAGGTTAGAGAAAAAGTAACTACAAAATAGGAAACAGGTAAAAATGCCAGGGCTGTGGAGTCGGCAAGCCAAAGCCCCGACTCCTCAATTTCCCAATCCTCCGACTCCACAGCCCTAAAACATGCCATCATGTTCTCATTGACATTTACTGTCTAGAGGGATCCTATACTTAAATAGGACACAGATAGGCAGCCTGTATCATTCTCATGTCCAATGGACAAACATGCTTGCATCATAGATTTTTCTCTATAGAACTTCTGAAAGGATTATCGTGGCCTATGCATGGTCTCTACATCAACATAAGATCACAAGTTATGACATATTTATGAAGAAGACACATGTTGTATTTTTTCATTTTTTCACTGACGTTATAGCATAGTCTGCATCAGGCCTGAACAGCATTGCAAGACTCCTGGACGGATTTGCACAGGACCAGCCCCTGACATCCTAGAGCTGTCCCCATCCCTGACTTGGCGCAAACTGGATGGTGCTGGCCCTTATTGTGGTGATGCTAACATAGGCCACTCCCTTTCGTTGCGTGTTGGTTGCCGCCAGAAATGCTTTGAGGGGTTGTGTGCAGCCTGTGGGCCGTATGTTGTGCTTGCCTGATCGAAATACCATAATAATAATAATAAATCCTTAAAATGTTATCTCTTCACACTGCTCATTTCACATTGAGTGGCAATAGGATGGAGCAGCATAGCATCCTGTTTTTTAAAAAAAAGGTTTAAGAACTTTTTTCTGATTCTATAAATAAAAACACATGTGGTGTGAACATGACCTAACAAACATACTAGGGTCAATGTCATTTGAGGCCAAATGACCTACTACTATGTTGTTGGAATGTCAGAGAAAGTCAGAGCACATGGAGGAAGCTCACATTATAAAAATAGTACAAATAAAGGTCAGGTAATCAGTTACCTACAAATCAACAATTACCTACTCCATTCCATTGAGTATAGCTTCTATATGGATTTACATTGTGAATAAAATTTAAAACTAAGTGAATACAGGTTTGTGTAAAAGATGAGTACACTATTTCATCATATATCACATTAATCTTCGTAAATTAACATTTTACCGCAGTCTGTTTTACCTCTCTCTGGTTGGAAATAATCTTTCTGTCATGTTAGTGGCATTTCATTCAAATAATAAAACAGATTGCTTTAAAAACACATGTTCTTTGTGTTAAGTGTCGTCAGAATAAATAAAAAAAAGTTTTGTCTGTGTTGTCTCCACACTTGAGGTAATGCTAAGAAAATCCCTGCAGTTTAGATATGAGTAAGAACCACTTGAAGTGCTATCACTGTAACATGACCCAGACAGCATTGATGTTGGAGTATTCCCATTTTTGTACCACTGTGCCTACCAGTGATTTATACCAGCTCACATTCTTAGAGAACAGTTTCTCATTGATGTTGCCGATGAAGATATTTTCTTTGTCACCAACAGACCACATCATACTTTGTTAGTGTTATTTGCCTCCATAGCATTACATTACCAGCCTGCCTTTCTGAGGAATGGCTCTTCAAGGGAATATGTCATCAGAAAATGACCTGTTGTTGAATTTTTATCTTAAATATATTTTTCAAGAATTTTTTGGTTATTTTTTACATTTTCCATATCAAGTTCAGTGTTTTTTTTTTTTTTTTAAATCCCGGTCGATAAGCCTGATAATAGCCTGACCCTTAGGGCTCATCCCCACGGCAGAGGACAAATACCGGTCGGTTTATCCGACAGGTATCTGTCCTGTTTTAGTGCCGTGCCCACGGCCGCCGGGGGATGGCTTTTCTCCGCAATGAGCCCTTCCCATTGACATGTTCATATTCCGCCCGAAAACCGGACAGAAGAGTGAACATGTTTGGGCAGAAAACGCGTGCAGTGGGGACTGTTGCATAGGTTTTCCATATCGGGCCGGTTTGTTAGTTTGCGGCCGGTTTTTCAGACGGTATGCAAAACCGTCTGAAAAACCAGCCACAAACCTGTGCCGTGGGAAATGCCCTTCCTGTTCTGTAGAGAAAACTTTTCAGCAGTTTCCATATTATCAACACAGGCAGGATTACACTGAAAGGTGACAACAATGAGTAGATGAGATAAGAAGAAAAGATCCATCATTCACAGTAGGAGATAGTCACAGCTCCCTGTCTCTACCTCTCTTCCACACAGACTTCTTCCCAGGTCACGGGGCATGTCTAGAAAACTGTACCATAGATGCCCATGAGTTAGCTCCAGTTCACGAACAAAAGTAAAAAAACCTTTTTCTTTTACTAACTTTAGTTTCATTCCTTGCCCAGACTCTAAGGGCATGTCCCCACGGCACAGAGCAAATACCGGTCGGATTATCCCACCAGTATTTGCTCTGTTTTGTACACGATCGCAGAGGGGCGGATTTTCTCCGCTATTTGTGGAGAAAAGCCCCACCCCCTCCTTCGCATTGACGAGTTCATATTCCGCCTGAAAACTGGGCGGAAGAATGAACATGTTCAATGTTTTTCGGACTACCGGCGGTAAAGGTCCGTTCTAAAGTTTGACAGCCGGTTCACAGGCGGCTTTCAAGACCGAAAACCGTCTGGAAAACCAGCTGAAAAACCGACCGTGGGGACAAGCCCTAAGGCATTTTTGCATCTTGTTGAAAGATAACTTTTTTTTAGGTAAGTTATTTTTGGGTTACGTTTGGCCACATAATAGAAAAAATAATGCTGACTGTTTTTCCAGCCTTTTTTGTTTGTTTTACTAATTGAACCTCCTATTTGTACAATAGAATTCTATGGCAATATAATGGAATAGCACAGCATCCTATTTAAATGCCAGTATAGCTGCTGTAAAGCAGAATTCTAAATGCTGTAAAAGCAACTCAGGCAAGATGGCAGCCCTTATAATCATATACAGAAAATAAAAATAGCTTAGTGGAAAAGGATATGTATCAGTATCCTGTTTTAATTATAATAATAAAAAAACATTGGTCATAACTGCCTTTTAAGTTTTCATAAATTTTAGCTGCTTCTTGTATTTGTTCCTTGCAGAGCTGAGTGGCCGATAAAACCGGCATTATTACAGCTCCCATAGCTTTCCCAGGCTCTGGGACGTGTCAGACATGCGATAATCCCTTTGTCCCTTGTTACTAGAAAACTAACTTGCAGCTCACAGGTCCGGAAATAGTTGGTGGCATTCCTGTGAAACATCCTATAGTGATAAATTGCCTTGTCAGTATGACATAAGTAACTTGGTCATTTATACTGTATAACTATTTATACTTTGATTTGTATATATGTGGTGTCACACTATGCACTAACACAACCAATATAATTCAATGATAATTTTACAAACAGGGCATCCGTTTTTGGAAAGTTAAGAAGGAATCATTGATGTTCCTTAGCTGTCATGCATCTGTTGTTTTTTTATGATAAAATAATCTTTAGCCTGATCTTATCTGCATGAAACATCCTGGTTATCTAATATATAAGCAGTATGTAATGAATGCTGTTCCTATTTAAACTGCTTTCTCTGCTGAAAGCCATCTGCTGCATTGTCTTCATGCCAGCAGAAGAGGTTGCCAACAGGGTGGGACAGAAGCTGATTGCACCAAGTATACATGTAATGCTTTGGCTGCACTCTTAGATGATGATCAGTGCAGTTTATTCCTCTTGAGGCGCACTCCTGGTATCCAAGACTCCTTAATTCATGTCACACAGAATCTGTCATACTGCAAGTCCTCTCCAAGATGTACTGTTCTGAAAATTTATACCAGCGTTAATTATAGCATTGTTCATTGCCATTAATCTTGAATTGTTCTGTATTTATCAGCCACTCGGAGTCTTACTTTTCAGCAATCATTTCCAGAAAATGAATCTTGAGTTTTAAGAATTAGCAATTTCTAAATAAACTATAAAAAGTATTTTAATGGCTAAATTGGTATGTTTAAGTAGGAAGATGGGAGCCTTGTAGAACATAGTGGATTAGAAGGAAATCCACCCAATCTGTTATTCTATTATGAATTTATTAGATTATCCTTAATTTACCTCTGAATTCTTACCAAACGTTCATTTATTGAGATTTATCATGTTAGTGAAAGAATGTATATTTCATCCATAAGGAATCAGACTGACAGTTTTCTACATCCAAAAGAGAGCTCCAGATTCATTAAACTTTTACCGTGAAAACAGTACAGTATTTAGTGATCGGTGACGTTAGACCTTATTCATACATGTCACAGAGAAAATTAGAGGATTGTTTAGAGGTATGGCTGGAGCCGGAGACATGTCACGCAGCTCCAGACATGCTCCAGCCGTACCTCCAAACAATTCTCTAATTCTCCCCTGTGATATGTATTAATAAAGTCTAACATAATTGTCACAGAAAAGAGCAAATTTCAAATATTGGATGTGAAAAAAAGTCAATATCATAGAAGTCCTCACATGGGATCATATATCCCTGTTTCAATTTTTTCATTCATTTTCTGCTCTACCTGGCAACTGATGAAACTTGCTGTGAAAATGCGTTTGGGTTATGCATTTGGTTTATAGGGATTTATAGGGTAAACCGCGGAGTCGCCCGTGCCCTGCTCATTTCATAGGCCTAGACTAGGGTGAGATCCCCTAAAAAAGTTTTCCCCATTAATATTTTTGATCCCTTGAAGTTACCCCACACCTTCTTGCTTCTTGACTAGCAGCATTTGTTAACACCTGGAATCCCACTGGTCTTCTGAAGGATAGGTAACAACCTATAAGACCCAGACAGTGTATTATTTTAATTATAAAAATAATAAATGCTAAGTTTTATGGGGTATTTGTTTTCTTCTGTAATATTAAAGTCTAACATAACCAAAATGTCACTTTATACAGTCACATTTTCACCAAAAATGTGGAGCTTTCTTTTGGATGTTAGTAATAAATAATAACATTTCTTACACTATATAACAAGGGCTCTCATTGGTGTTCTGCTGATACTATTCAGTATTGAGGACACTCAGCATAGGCAGACAAGAGCCTTAACAGTCAGCAGTAAATTTAAGAACAGCTATATTTGCAGCTTATTGTTGCCTTCTCATTTGGGATTCTCAGGGGGTCATCTCTGTTACTAATCCTGGATCATAAAGACATTATATGGTGAGATGTTAACATGTGTTAAGCCTTAAAACCCATTATATGACAGAGTAATAATGTTCTACTACATTATCTGGTGTAGAAAAACTAATTCTCCCATAATACAGTAGAGAAGATCACCTTGCAGTGTAGGAGCTCAGCTGTTAGGGATGTCTATCAACAAGCTGTTGACTGAATTCGAATTTCTGTATGTAGTTCTGGCCTATAATACTGGCAGTAAAAAACCTGTAAAGGTCAAGTAAAGCAATTTATTCTGTATAGCTAATTTATATCTATATATGAATGGCAGAAGAAATCTCAGCTTTAATGATATGCTCACTGGAAACTGTATTAGGAAAACCAGGCTGTAACCTTCTGGAAGGTATTAAAAGGTTGGTCTCTCAAAGAAGCCCTACTTTCTTTCCATATAGGCTCACTCTCTGGACTCTCCTGTATATACAGGAGACATATCCATTATTATATAGATGGCCTTTTATTTGAATTAAAGGGGTTATCTCACTACAAGGATTGTTTTTAATGTTAAAGATCTCGCAAAAACAAGTCCCTTTGCAATATATGTCCATTAACAGTATCCTACCTTTTCTGAGATATCCCCTCCTGTATGGGCTGTATCAGCTCCTCAGGTCGCTATAGCTACAGACCTATTTGATGTCTCGTGATAGGCTGCCAGCACTGGTTGCCATAGCTACAAATCTGACTTCTACTGCAGCCTAGTACAAGCCAGTAAACACGCCCCTGAATTCAAAATGAAACCAAGAAAACAGGACTGAGGTAAGATGAATCAATGTAGTGAGACAACCCCTTTAAACATTTAAAGAGTTTGTCCACTTATTATTGTTTTATTTATTCTGTATTTTATAGGAAATCATAACATGTTCTAATGTACATGTATTAAAAATTCTGTTCCTGTAACTCTTTTAAACCAATACAGTAGTCATTATCTAAGGAAAAAATAAAATAGTGCAGCCCATATTCCAGTCCACAATAATACTATATGGACTGAACGTGGCATCAACCATGTGACATTTGGGAGTTAGTTAGCAGCAGGGCTATATGACATTTATAAGGCAACTGAATAATGATGGAATAATAATTATACATATTATTATTTCAATAATGTTGTCACTGTATTTACCTGTATAACTGCTGTCTGTCTATGTTGTTAATAAAGTTGACTGTCAAAAAATACATTCAACAACACCATGCATACATTTTTAGTCCATACAGTTAGTCCAAGGAAGCAAGGACTATGGAAAGGAATGTGAGCTATACCATTTTTTTTCTAGATAGAGGCATACTTCATATCTAGAAAAGAGGTACAGGAGCAGAATTTTTAATGCATGTATATTAGATAATAATACATAAAAACAAAACTGGACAACTTCTTTAAGCTTAAGCATTGCTTCCTCTAGCAACAACAACTATTTGCTGGGGGAGACAAAAGCCTAGTTTATAGAGGACACAAATACAGTTGAAAGTAGAGGTTGTTGGGGAACTGTCTTGAAGACATTTATAAGTGACTAATTTCTAAGTGTGTCGGTGGGTTGCTGCATCAGCTGATGTCTCAACTAATGGTGAGGACAGGCTGGCATCCCGCCTCCATCAGTGTTACTGCATCCATTTCCCTCCTTAACTTACTCCCTGGTTTAACCTCTAGTTTTGCTTTTTTCTGTTACTTTATTGTGGTCATGTCCCTATCTATATAGAGCATTCTACATATGGTATAAAAAATTCTTTGTTAAATGTTTAAAATCAATTGCACTGAAGAAATACATGTAAGTATAAAAGAAAATGTAATATATTTATGAGCAGGTGGCACAATATGTCTTTTTATTTTATTGCTCACATACCGACGTCATGAATATACCGTACTTGACAAATAGCAGATGTATTCCAGATGTCACCTTGTCTTTCTGTCCCAGGCTGTATATTAAACCTTGTCGTGTGTTGTTTCATCACTGTAAATTTTAAATACATGTTTCTTAGGTATATGTGGGCCCAGCAGACTCTTACAAGGACTTCTTTTTTTTATTTTCTACCTTTTAATTTTGACCATGCAAATGCAAAGTTTACAGGGGTGTTACCATCACATTGATGAGCTTTAAACATGCAGACAAAGGTAAATAACTATTATCACGGACTTGGCTCTTTCCTGGATCTCCTCGTACCTCTCTGATCAGACATTCAGCGTCTCTCATTCTCACTCTACCCCCTCCCCCCGGCCTCCTCTCTGTTGGTGTCCCCAGGGGTCAGTCCTGGGTCCCTTACTCTTTTCTATCTACACTCTTGGTCTGGGTCAGCTCATAGCATCACACGGCTTTCACTACCATCTATATGCTGACAACACACAACTCTACATCTCTGGCCCAGATGTCACCTCTCTTCTCTCCCGGATTCCAGACTGTCTATCGTCCATTTCCTCCTTTTTCTCCTCCCGTCTCCTAGAGCTAAATGTGCAGAAAACAGAATTCATCATCTTTCCACCGTCCCCCTCCATCCCTCCACCTGATCTCTCTATCACTGTCAACGGCTGTACACTCTCACCTGTTCCGCAAGTCCGCTGCCTTGGGGTAATCCTCGACTCCGCTCTGTCCTTCAAACCACACATCCAAGCCCTCACCTCTGCCTGCCGCCTCCACCTGAGAAATATCTCCTGCATCCGCTCATTCCTAAACTTCGACATCAAAATGCTCGTCCACGCCCTGTCATCTCCGCCTAGACTCTGCAACACCCTTCTCTTGCCTCCATCTAACTCTGTCCTAACTCTGCTGCCCATCTTGTCCACCTCTCTCCTCGCTACTCCTCTGCCTCTCCTCTCTGCCAATCCCTTCACTGGCTTCCCATTGCCCAGATAATTCATTTCTAGTTGCTAACCCAGACCTACAAGGCTCTCCCTAACCTCTCACCTCCATAAATCACAGCCTTCATCTCCAGATACCTCCCCACACGCAATCTCCGGTCCTCACGGGACCTTCTTCTCTGCTCTCCCCTTATCAGTTCCTCACATAACCGTCTCCATGACTTCTCTCGTGCGTCCCCCCCACTCTGAAACGCACTGCCCCAACACATCAGACTCTCTTCCACTCTCACCAGCTTCAACAGCAACCTGAAAACCAATTTCTTCAGGATTGCTTATAACCTACAATAACCCTGCTGCTACTGTACTAACCCACAAATATGTCTACCCCTCACCTCCTGTCTCTTCCCTCCTCCTTGTAGATTGTAAGCCCTCGCGGGCAGGGTCCTCTCTCTCTCTGTTGTGCCAGTTGTAAGTCATACATCGTTATTATTGTACTCATTTGACATATTATGTATGTAGCCTGTCAGGGCTAAGCTGTGCTCAGACTGCAGACAGGCTACAACAGCTGATGTGCGCTCCCTCCCTGATACACTTGCTACTGACAGCCCTGTGAGTGACAGACGCCCAGCCACTCCTGACAGGGGGCGAGTGCACCAGCCAATGCGAGGACCCGGAGGCCGCTCCAATCAGCTGCAGGGGCGGTATCCAGGAATCCCATTTAAACTCCCTGAAGCTGACTGCTGCGCCTGTGATATTCCTGGCTACCTTGTTATTTGTTTTTTGTGTTTGCTTATCCGTATTCCTGACCTCGGCTTGTTTTCCTGACCCCGGTTTGTCTCCTGATTTTGTACCTCGCTCCCGTTCATGTTTGACCTCGGCTTGTTTACGTTTATCCCTCTGGTTCTGATTTTTGGCTTTGGCGTTCCTATTTGATATTGATAGTTCCTGTCTGACTATTCTACTTCCTCACGTCCTCAGCACTTTAGCAGAGCAGGGACTGTCGCCCAGTTGCCGTCTGCCGCCTAGGGCAGCACGTCAAATAGGCAAGGACAGTGGGCTGGGTTCCAGTTAGGGCTCACTGCACCTCCCTTGACGTGACATAACCCCCCTCGAGTGTACAGCGCCATGGAATCAATGGCGCTTTAAAATAAATGATAATAATAATCAAATAGATTGCTGTTCTGTTTCTTCATTTCAGATTTAGAGCAGGATCTATCTCCTGCTTGTTTACCCAAGTTTCTCTAGTTACCAACCACCTCTCTCTGCTCTAGCACCCCTGACCAGAATGGTGACATTATTTTCTGCTGTGTTTTAATAGTGGCACAGGAGCTTGTTTATCTTTCTTACTGACAAACTTTAACTCTATAGAGCTCTGTAGCCTTGTGTTCTGCTGTTAAAACCTTCCACTAACAATGGCTCAGCTAAGAATAGCAAAGCTATATAGCACTGCTGTAGAATCACCCACAGCCTGGTTATAAAGATCAGGCTCTGTGAAACAAACTGATGGAAACACTCCTGTAAGTACCCTGCTAGAAGTAAGTGTGCCATCCTAAATGGAAATATAAATCAGTTAATAAGTTATCATCTATGGGTGACTTTGATCAAAAAATAAGGAATTGAGGTGCACATAGTTCTAAGAAGGTGATGATGTTTCTGTCAGTTAAAGAAGACCTATGACCCTTTTTCTCCACCTCTTCACCCCATATGCTTGAAATTGCTGCCACAATTTTTAGCTCCCAATATGCAAGTCAGTAATCTGTCATGGGGGAAGAACAGATTCAGTACTGCAGATGAGTGGAGGGTGGGTATGGAATAAAGGCTGTCAGATGCTGTCCAATTAGCTTGCACAATGCCAGAGCAGCTCTTTCAGTTTGATTTAGTTAGAATGTCACCATCTCATGAGCAAGGGCGTAACTAGAATTCTTAGGGCCCCATAGCCAAATGAGATGGTTCCCCACCACCTAATGACAATAAGTTAATACAGCAGCACAATTAGCAATAATTAAAGGTATACATAATATCATCATATATAAGGAAAATAATATAGTAGTGCTGGACAGCAGAAAACTATCAACTAGGAACAATGTTCTGGAACATGAATGGGGACCCCTCAACATCTAGGCCCTATAGCAGTCACTATGTTATGGCTATAGTTATGCTCATAAGATCACGGTTATTTTTTGTTCAACCTACTGGAGAAATGTCTGCAGCAGGGAACTAAGAGGGAAATGTCTGAAAACTTGGTCTAAGACTTTTCTTGTTGCCCATAGCAACCAGTCAGGGTTCCCCTTTCATTTCTTCAGAGCACTATAGGAAATGAAAGGGGAAGGCTGATTGGCTGCTATGGGTAACAAGAAAAGTCTTAGACCATGTCCCCGTAAGTGAGAACTGCTGTACCTCCCACTTGACAGATTAAATGCTGGGGTCAAAAATTGCCAAATTGGGGCACTAGTTACAAGCTAGAAAAAAATAATTTCACACACACACACACACACACACACACACACATAAAAATAACACACACACACACACACACATGTATAAACATGGTAACATTTCAATGATATTGGGCTTAGTAAGCGCTTGTCTTTATATTCTAGCCATGACAAGTGAGTCATGACATATAACCTGAAATGGCAGTGAAATGTTCTCCCACCATAAGAAGTATTAGTATTCAATTGAATAGAACACCTTTGCAATTTCCTGTACAAAGGGTAGAGGCGAACACCAATGTGCAAGAAAATGTTAAAGGAACCTTTGTGCAAGAGATTAGACTTCCATTGATCACAATGTTATAGCAGATTTTTGTATTATGTCATAACATTACAAAATAGAAATACCTCTTTAAGCTTATTCCTACAGGTTGTCTATGTTTTCTGCCATGAATACTGCACTACACAACCAGTAGTAATGAGGCATCTTCCTGCATTAATTTAGTGTATTAGGCAATGACTTCACCCACAAAGCAAAATAAAAAAGTTGCATATTGGATACATTGTTAATGTCTTAGGCCTGAGAATGTCCTGAGTTTTGATCTTGAAGGGTACTACAGGATTGTTTTGCTTTTCTGCACACAGCCAGGGATTGTGAAAGCTTGTTTGACATGGAGCAGCATATATTATACTTGTGAAGTGAGCAGAACAGTGGGCATTATTGTCTCTGTACACTGGGAGATTATTAATGAGTCTGTGGAGAAATTCTATCTGTGGTATCACAGTGTTTTTTTGACCGTTCACACATCTGGAAAAACAGAAGCAGCAGCCTGATATTCACGTTGCAAAGGTTGCCTCTTCACAAAGACCACCTGCAGACCATTCACATCGACTTCTTTTAACAACACAGGGGACAGATTTATAGGACATCAATAACAATCAAGACACTTGAGGACAGTTTTTTCTTTTACTACATCCTTTTCAACACAAATAGTATGATATGTATCCAGCAAACTTCTGGTTTTATTTAACCTATTATTTTGTGTAATGTAGAGCATGAACCATTTTTAATGTAAAAGCAGAGTGGAAGGTTAGGCAGATTTCACACTATTGAGCATTTCACATGTATTTGTGTTGCCTTTCTCTGTACTGTTCATGTTGAAACTGTTAACCGTTGTGCTGTGAATATTAGAGTCATTTACACATGGTATTCTTAAAGTAGAATGGGAATATAATTGGCACTTGGAAGTGAATTGTATCCATTATGATTGCAGACATGCTTATTCTTCAAGGACCAGATCTTTTAAAGCATCAATCAGAAATGGGTGGTACACCACGAAGAAATCGAGGCAATCAATAGGTGTAGTGCTTTATAGGAGAACTTTAGAATAAAAATATATTTTGATTTGGAGCCAAGTGATAAAAAGGGGTAAACACAAGGCCCTCCTATGAATATGCTTAACTACTTCAGCAAAGCAGCATTTAATGTACATCAGAACCGGCCTTGTTTTAGCTCAGACATATCGTCATCATCACCTTGAGCTGAGATTGCGCCCTCCAGACCATCTTTATCACCTGAATTGGATTGTCAAATGGGTAGTAAAGTAACTAGTATCTACAGTACTGCAGAATAAGTTGGTGCTCTTTAGTAAACCTGTTTGCCAGACAGAAAACCAACCACTTGCCTAATATTTTGTTGATCTCTCATGCTGCCAAAGCAGCAATGATCTATTAAAGCATGGACTCTACAAGGACCTCTGACAGTCTTATGTTATATCTGGCACTAAGACGTGAACAGCAGGATGGATCCTGCATGGGCCATTCTTTTTTTTTGCAAAACATCCAAAGTTTGATAGGATTGAGATCTGGGGAATTTGAAGCCTGTTCCTCATACCATTTTGAACACTTCTTGCAGTGTAAAAAAATGCATTTTTCGTCTGTAAGAGGCCACTGCCATTAGGAAACACCATTACCACTTAAGTTCTACTTGGTCTGCATCAATGTTTATGTAGGTTGTAAGTGTCAAAGTAAGGGTACATTCACACAGCATAGACACTGGTCGGATTTATCGTTTTTTGATTGTTTTGGGGGACAGTTCTCTCCACAGTTTGCAGATTCACCCATAACCATTTAATAGCACACCTTCCAACTGAAAACCAGGCAGAAGATTGTGCATATTCCGAATTTTTTGGAATGCCAGTGATATAAAAGTTCGCCCAGTAGAAAACCGTGCAGTATAGACTACTGGGTGGATTTTCTATTTAAAGTGTATGGGTAGAGTTGACAGTCGGTTTTCAAATCTGACAATCGTCTGAAAATCTGACCAAAAACCCTTGCCATGTGGACGTACTTTAACCTTCACATGAATGCCAAGACAATTTCCAGTTTGTGTTTTGCCCATAGCATCACTTTCTTCCCATGGTGCATCCTGGTGCCAATCTTCCTCGGTAAGTACCACACCAATATCTGGCCATCCACATGTTGTAAAATAAAAAATGATTCATCAGACGAAAATACCTTCTTTCATTACTGGCCATTTAACCAACTCAAGCATGTGTGTTTATGGAGGAGTCATGAGAAACAAATGTGTTCAGCCAACAGTTACTCAATGTGCATAACCACCTTAAGACTTGTACAGCACAAAACAATAATTGGTCTTAATTAATATGATGATTAATATTTTTGTTCTGTTCTCAAATTAATTCATGCAATGAAAAGGTTGAACAGCATTTAAGTACATTAATGAGTGATTCATTTTCCCTCGAGAATGCAAAGATTTTAGAACTTTTTTACATTTAAAAAAATATTTGAAATATTAGTAATTGTACTGTTGTTTTAAGTTAATCTAATTTTATATACCTAAATGCCCAAATTTCCACCAGTCATATTGGTATTTTATTTATCTTACTGGGATAGAACATCTGCCAAGTTCCAACCATACAGCATTATAGGGAATATGTCATCAAAGAATGACCTTTTGTTAAACTTGTGTTTTTATGTTAAACACATTTTCTAAGATTTGTATTTTTTTATTTTTCATATTACTATCAATATTTAAAAAAAAGAAAAAAAATCCTGTAGTTTTCACTTTGGCCACTAGGCCTAATATTAGTCTGAAACTTGCTGTTCTGTGGAGAAAACTTTTCAGCAGTCTCTTCATTATCAGCACAAGCAGGGTTACACTGAAAGTTGACACCAATGTGTATAGATAACACAGGATCCACCATCCCTGCACTCTGACCTCTTTCCAGCTTGCAAAGTATGCATAAAACTCTCCTATAGAAACAATGAATCTGCTCCTGTTCAGAACTGAGAAATAAACAAATCTACCATCAGAAAATTCAGGCAGCTAAGCACAAAATAATATGTATCAGTATCTAATTTTAATAAGCAAAATATGTTGGTGATAGATCCCCTTTAAGCCCTTCTCTTCCCCACAAAAGATGAACTCCACGTCAAAATCCATGTGCAATCACAAAATGTGTCCCATACATTTCAATGAGAAATCTGTGCAGTAGTTTACATAGTAAACTATGGCATGGATCATTTTTACCATCAAATTTGAAATCCTGTCACTGGATTCTGTGTTGGATAGCTTTCAAATCAAAATACATGGTGGAATCTAAGTAAACATTTTCAACACGGAAAGCTGGGAATTAAAGACACAGATACATTTTTTGGCTCAAAGTACACAAGAAAACTGGAGCAGCACCATTCATACATGTCGCCATATGTGTTTTCCTCTTGCTTTCATGGATTTCTACTGTTATTCTGCTTTCTTCCAACATTAAAAAAAAAAAAAATCACATTGAGGTTTTTTTGTCTTTCAATTATATTGTTAGGAATATTGTAAGTGATGCCAATTTCCATACGGCAGAGTCACATGTGTTAGCACTATATAGACATTGAGATATAATGTGTAGGTAGGGTAATGAGTTGATTTGCACTAGAAGACATGATTATTCTGTTCATAGCAATGTGTCACTTTCCACAAACTGTAGAATAAATCATCAATAACCTAATAGGGCATCAGTTTTCTGTGAAACTTGTCTTGGGCATTGAGATGTGTGAATAGCACCCTGTTTCCCCGAAAATAAGACACCTCCGAAAATAAGACATAGTGCATTTTTTTTTTATTCAATTCAGAGTTTGGCTGCTTATGCTGATGTTTGTGATGAAATCACTACAGTGTATCAATACATGTTGATGTTTTGTTCAACAATAAATGTGAATTATTGTTCAAAGAAAAATAAAACATCCGCTAAAAAGAAGTCTTAGCTCATCTTTAGGAGCAAAAATTAATATAAGACACTGTCTTATTTTCGGGGAAACAGGGTAGTTGGTGTTTGGTATCAATATGATCATGTTTCAATGCACACCAGCTCTGTACATATGTATTATTATAGATAAAGAATGTATCACTTGCGGGCGAATTCTAGTGTGTTCTTTTCAAAATAGGAGCTGCGTAATGTCTCGGACTAGCTTAGCTGTAGTGAAGTGTTTTGCTTTTGTGATCACAGCTCTCTTCTTCCTCAAAACCTCTTCAGACGACTGCTATTTGTTTTAGCTTATGCCAAGTTATGATACACAAGACATAGAACATTTAAAGCACCATCGTCAGGTTTCACCACCTACTAAGGAGTCGTAGAATGCCTAAGCTATGAGTCTTGGATGAGATCATTGAATTCTATATATCTACAGTAGGTGTCCATGCTGTTGAGTGTGACAGCAAGTTTGATGAAAGCTGAGCCAAAGTTTCCAGCAAAGATAATATATTCTAGAAGACAGAAAATCCCTACACAATTAGGTGTTTGAAAGGTGAAGTGAAAGGAATGTAAACCATGAAATTCTTTTCCAAATTACGTGAAGACTTTACCTGTGCGTCAAAGATCCAAATTACAACATTATCACAATGTTTTTGTCAACCCCCAAATTTAAACCCCCAAAAAAAAGGGTTAATTTTTTTTTTTCCCGGGCCTTTGGGGAAAAAAATTTTTTTTTTTCCCCAAAAAAAAAGGGGGGAAAAAATTGGTTTTTTTTAAAATTAAATTTGGATTTGGGAAAAAACCCAAAAAAAAGGAAAAAAAAAAAATTTACAGGGGGTTTTTTTAAAAAAAAATTTTTTTTAAAAAAAAAACCCAAATTTTTTTCCTTTTTTTTTTTTTTTTTTGTTTTTTTTAAAAAGGGGGGGTGGGTTTTTTTTTTTTAAAATTTTTTTTTGGCCCCCCCCTTTTTTTTTAAAAAAAAAAAAAAATTTTTTTAAAATTTTTTAACAAAAAATTTATTTTTTTTTTTTTAAAAACCCGGGGGTTTGGTTTTTCCCCTTTTTTTTTTTTTAAAATTTTTTTTTTTTAAAAAATTTTAAACCTTTTTTTTTTTTTTAAAAAAAAAATTTTTTAAAAAAAAAACCCCCCCGGAAAAACCCCCCAAAAAGGGGGGAAAAAATTTTTGGGGAAACTTTTTTTTTAAATTTTTCCCAAAGGGGGGCCCCGGGGCCGAAAAAAAAATACCCCCGGGAAAAAAAAAAAAAAAATTAAAAAAAAGGGAAAAAAAAAAGGGGGGGCCCCCTTTAAAAAAAAAAGGGGGGTTTTTTTTGGGGAAAATTTTTTAAATTAAAAATTTTAAAAAAAAAACCCAAAAAACCCGTTTCCCTTTTTTTTGGGGGGGGGGGGGGTTTTTTTTTTTTTTTGGGGGGGCCCCTTTTTTTTAAAAAAGGGGAAAATTTTTTTTTTTTTTTTCCCCCAAACCCCGGGGATTTTTTTTTTTTTTAAAAAAAAAAAAAACCCCCCTTTTTTTTCCCCCTTTTTTTTGGGGTTTTTTTTTAAAAAAGGGGGGGTTTTTTTAAAAATTGGGGAAATTAATTTTTTTCTTCTTTTTTTTCCCCCCCTTTTTTTTTTTCCCCAAAAAAATTTTTAAAAAAACCCCCCCCCTTTTTTTTTTTTGGTTTTTAAAAACCCCCCCAAATTTTTAAAAAAAAGGGGTTTTTTTTTTTTTTTGGGGGGGTTTTTTCCCCCCAAAAAAGGGGGGCCCCGTTTTTTCCCGGGGGTTTTTTAAATTTTTTTTTTCCCCCCAAAAATTTTTTTTTTAACCCCCCTCCCCCCCCCCCCCAAGTCCCCCAAAGGCCCCCCCGGGGGGGGGGCCCCGCCCCCCCTTTTTGGCCAAAATTTTTTTTTTTTAAAAAAAATTTTTTGGGAAAAAAAAAAATTTTTTTTTTTTTTTTCCCCCCCTTTTTTTTTTTAAAAAAAATTTTTAAAAAAAGGTTTTTTTTAAATGTGGGGTTTTTTTTCCCTTTTTTTTCCCCCCCCCAAAAAAAACCCCTTATTTTTGGGGGGGGGGGGGGAAAAAAAATTTTAACCCCCAAAACCCCCCCTTTTGGGTTTTTTTTCCCCCCCCCTTTCGGGGAAAAGGGGGGGGGCCCCAAAAAAAAGGGGGGGGCCCCTTCCCTTTTTCCTTTTTAAAAAAAAGGGAAAAAGGGGTTTCCCCAAAAAATGGGGGGACCCCCCCCGGGTTAAAAAAAATTTGGGAAAAAGGGGGTTTTCCGTTTTTTTAAGGAAAAAATTTTTTTGTTTTTGGGGCCTTTTTTTCCCCCCCCAAAAAAAAAGGGGGTTTTTTTCCCCCCCCAAAAAAAAAAATTTTTTTTTTTTTTTTTTTTAAAAAACCCCAAAAATTTTAAAACCAAAATTTTTTTTTGGGGGTTTTTTCCCTTTTAAAAAAAAAATTTTTTAAAAAATTTTTTTTTTTTTTTTTAAAAAAAAATTTTTTTTAAAGGGTTTTAAAAAAAATTTTTTTTTTTTCCCCTTTCTTCCCCCCCCCGGGGGGAAAATTTCCGGGTTTTGGGGGTTTTTTTAAAAAAATTTTTTTAAAAAACCCCCCCCCCCCTTTTTTTTTGGTTCGGAAAAAAATTTTTTTTTGGGGGTTTTTTTTAAAAAAAAAAAAAAATTTTTTTTTTTTCCCCACCCCCACCCCGGGGGCCCCCCCCCGGGAAAGGGGAAAAAGGGAAATTTTTAAAAAGGGTTTTTTTTAAGGCCCCCGTTTTAAAAAAAACCCCCCCAAAAATGGGGAAATTTCCTTTTAAAAATTTTTGGGGGGTTTTTTAAAAAAAACCCCCTTTCCCCCTTTTTTAAATTTCGGGGGTTTTTTTTGGGGGGGGGGAAAAAAAAAAAACCCCCCCCCTTTTTCCCCCCAAAAAAATTTTCCCGGGGGGGGGGGGAAAAACCAGGACCGGCCCCCTTTTTTAATTAACCTTGGGAAAAAGGGGGTTTTTTTCCCCTTTTTTAAAAAACCCCCAAAAAATTTAAAACCCCCCTTTTAAAAGTTTTAATGTTTTTTTTTAAAATTTTTTTTCCCCTTTTCCCAAAAAAAAGGGGGTTTTTAAATTTTTTTAAAAGGGGTTTTTCCCATTTGGGTTAAAAAAAAATTTTTTTAAAAATTTTTTTTAATTTTTTTTGGGGGGGGGCCCGGGAAAATTTAAATTTTTTTTGGGGAAAAAAGGGGTTTTTTCCCCAAAACCCCTTTTCCCCCCTTTTTTTTTAAACCCCCCCTTTTTTAAAAACCCCCCCGGGTTTTTTTTTTTTTTTTAAAAAGGTTTTCCACCTTTTAAGGGGTTTTAAAAAAAAAACCCCCCCCCCAACCCCCCCTTTTAAAAAACCCCTTTTTTTTAATTTTAAAAAAAGGGACCCAAAAAATTTTTTTTCCCCCGGGGGGGGGGGTTTTTTTTTTCCCCTTTTTTTTTTTTTAAAAATTTGGGGGGGGGAAACCCCGGGGGGGGGAAAAAAGCCCCCCCTTTTTCCCGGGGGGGTTTTTTTTTTTTGGGGGGTAAACCCCCCGGGTTTAAAAACCCCCAAAAAAAAATTTTTTCCCCCCCGGGGGGGTTTTTTTAAAAAACCCCGGGGGGGTTTGGGGGGGTTTTTTCCCCAAAAAACCCGGAAAAACCCCCCTTTTTTTTTTTTGGGTTTTGAGGGCCCGGGGTTTAAAAAAAAAATTTTTTTTTTTTTTTGGGTTTTTTTTTTAAAAATTTTTGGGCGTTTGGGAAAATTTTTTTTTTTTTTGGGGCCCTTTTCCCTTTACCCAAAAAATTTTTTTAAAAATTTTCCGGGCAAAAAAATTTCCTTTTAAAATTCCCAACCCCCCCAAAATTGGGTTTTCCCCCAAAAGGAAATTGGGTTTGGGGGGGCCCCCCCCTTTAAAAAAAATTTTTTTTTGGTTTTTTAAAAAATTTTTTAAAATTTTAAAAAAAATTTTAAAAAAAGGGTTTTTTTAAAAATTTTTTTAAAAAAAATTTTGGGGAAAAATTTTAAAAAAAAAATTTTTAAAAAAAAAAAAAAAATTTTTTTTTTAAAAAAAAAAAAAGTTTTTTTTCTTAAAATTTTTAAAGTTTTCCTTGTTTTAAAAAATTTCCCCAAAAAAAAAGGGGGTTTTTTTTTTGGGGGGGGGAAAAAATTTGGGGGTTTTTAAAAAAGAAAAAACCCCCCCCCTTTTTTTTTCAAACCCCAAAAGCCCTTTTTTTTTTCCCCTTTTTTAAAATTTTTTTTTTAATTTTTGAAAATTTTTTAATTAAAAATTAAAAAAAAAAAAAAAAAAATTTTTAAAAACCCCGCCCCAAAAAAAAAGGGGTCCCAAAAATTTTTTTTTTAATTTAATTAAAAGGGGGGAAAAAAATTTTTTTTTTTTTTTAAAAAGGAAAAAAAATTTAAAAAATTTTTTTTGGGGCCCCCCCCCCCAAAAAAACCCCCAAACTAAAAAAAAAGGGGCCCCCAAAAAAAAAAACAGGAACCCCAAAAAAAAAAAAAAACCCCCCCCTTTTTTGGGCCAAAAAAACCCCCCCGGGAAAAACCCGGGGGGGGGGGGGGTTTTTTTTGGGGGGGCCCGTTTGGCGCCCCAAAACCCCCGGGGGGTTACGGGGGGAAAAAAAATTTTTTTTAAATTTGGAAAAAAAAAAAGGTTTTTTTAAAAAAAAGGGGGGGGAAAAAAAAAAAAAATTTTTTTTTTTTTGGGGGGGTTTTAAAAATTTTTTTTGGGGGGTTTAAATTTTTTAAAAACCCTTTTGGGGAAAAAGGGGGAAAAAGGGAAAAAATTTTTTTAAAAAAAAAAACCCCCCCCCAAAAAATTTTTAAAAAATTTTTTTTTTAAAAAAAAAATGTTTTATTTTTTTTTTTTTTTTTTTTTCCCCCCCCCCTTTTTTTTTAATTTAAAAAACCTTTTTTCCCTTTTTTTTTTTAAAATTTGGCCGGGGGTTTTAAGTTTCTTTTTAAAAACCCAATTTTTTTTGGGGCCCCAAAAAAAAGGCCCCTTTTTCCCCTTTTTTTTAAAAACCCGGGGGGGGGTTTTTTTTCCCCAATTTTTTAAAAAAAACCCCCCTTTTTTTTTTTTGGCCCCCCCCCGGCCCCCCCTTTTTAAAAAAAAAACCCCAAAAAAAAAATGCCCCCCCCCCGGGGGGGGGTTTTTTTTTTAAAAAATTTTTGGGGGGAAAAATTTTTAAAATTTTAAAAATTTTTTTTTTTTTTTTTTCCCCCCTTTCTGAGGGGGGTTTTTTTTTTTAAAAAAAAAAAATTTTTTTAAAAAATTTTTTTCCCCCTTTTTTTTTTTTGGGGGGGGTTTTCTTTTTTAAAAAAACCCCCCCTTTTTTTTTTTTTGGGGGTTTTGGGTTTTCTTTTTTAAAATTTGTTTTTTTTTTAAAAAAAAAATTTTAAAATTTTTTTTTTTTCCCCCCCTTTTGGGGGAAAAGGGGCCCTTTTTTGGGGGGGAAAAATTAAATTTAAAGGGAACCCAAACCCCCCAAAAATTTTTTTTTTTTTAAAAAAAAAAGGGGCCCCCCCCAAATTTTTTGGTTTTTTATTTTTTTAAAAGGGGGAAAAGGGGCCCAAAAATTTTTTTTTTTTAATTTTTTTTTCCCCCCCCAAAAATTTTTTTTTCCCAAATTTTTTTAAAAAATTTTTTTTTAAAAAAATTTTTTTTCCCCCCTTTTTTTCCCCCCCTTTTAAAAAATTTTTTTTTTGGGGGGGGGTTTTTTGGCCCCCAAAAAAAAAACCCCCCCCCCTTTAAAAAAATTTTTTTTTTAAAAAAAAAAAAATTTGGGTTTTTTTTTTTTTAAAAAAAAATTTAAAAAATTTTTTTTTTTTTTTGGGGGGGGGGTTTTTGGGGTTTTTGGGTTTTTTTTTCCCCTTCCATAAAAAAAATTTTTTGGTTACCTTTTTTTTTGGGGAACCCCCCCCCAAAAAAAAAAAAAAATTTTTTTTTTTTTTCCCCCCTTTGGGGGGAAACCCCCCGGTTTTTTTTTTTTTAAAAAAAATTTGGGTTTTGGTTTTTTTTTTTAAAAAACCCCCAAATTTTTTTTTTTTGGGTTTTTTGGGGATTTTTCCATTCCCCCCCCGGGGGGGGTTTTTTTTTTTAAATTTTAATTTTTTAAAACCCCCCCTTTTTTTTCCCCAAAACCCCTTTTTTAAAAAAAGGGTTTTTCCCCTTTTTTAAAAAAAAAAAAAAATTTTAAAAAATTTTTTCCCCTTTTTTTTTTTTTTAAAAAACCCCCCCCCCCGGGGGGAATTTAAAACCCTTTTAAAAAAATTTTTGGTTAAAAGGTTCCTTTTTTTTTGGGGCCCTTTTTTAAAAAAATTTTTTTTTTTTTTTTTCCCCCCCCGGAAATTTCAATTTTTTTTTGGGGGTTAAAAAAGGGAAAGGGGGGGTTTTAAATCATTTTTTTTTTAAATTTTTTTTTTTTTTCCCAATTTTTTGGGTTTTTTTGGGGGGGGGGGGGGGGCCCCCCCCTTTTTTTTTTTCCCTTTTTCCAAAAAAATTTTTGGGGGGGGCCCCCCAAACCCCCCCCCCTTTCCCCGGGAAAACCCCCCAAAAATTTTGCCCCCCCAAAAAAAAAAAATTTTTTTAAAAAAAAAAAAAAGGGCCGGTTTTTGGGGGGCCCCCCCTTTCCCCCCCCGGGCCCCCCCCCACCCCCCCTTTTTCCCCCCCCCCAAAAAAAAAAACCCCCCCCCCCTTTTTAAAACCCCCAATCCCGCCCCCCAAAAAAAAAAAAAGGGGGAAAACCCCCCAAAAAAAAGGTTTAAAACCCCCCCCCCGAAAAAAAAAATTTTTGGGGGGTTTTAAAAAAAGGGGGCCCCCCCGGGGGGGGGGAAAAAACCCCCCAAAATTGGGGAAAATTTGGGAAATTTTTCCAACAAAAAAATTTTTCCCGGGAAAAACCAATTTTTCCCCCAAATTAAAAAAAAAAACCAAACCCCCAAAAAAAAAGGGGGGAAAAAAAAAAAAACCCCCCCCCAAAAAAAATTTTTTTCCCAAAAGGCCCAATTTCCCCAAAATTCCCCCAAAAGGGAAAAAAATTTTTTTAAAATTTTTTTTTAAAAAAAAACCTTGAAAAAAAAAAAAAACCCCCAAAACCATTAATAAAAGGGGGCCCGGTTTTTTTTTTAAAAATTTTTCCCCCCCCCCCCAAACCCAAATTAAAAAAAAAAAAAAACCCCTTTTTTCCCCCCGGGGGCCCCCTTTTTTTTTTTTTTTTTTTTTTTTTTTGGGGGGGGGGGAAAAAAATTTTTTTTTTTTTTTTAAAAAAAAGGTTTTTTTTTTCCCCTTTCTTTAAAAAAATTTCCCCTTTTTTTTTTTTTTTTCCCCCAACCCTTTTTTTTTTTTTTTTAAAAAAACCCCAACCCCCCAAATTTTTAAGGGGGCCCTTTTAAAAAGGCCCGAGGGGTTTTAAAAACCAAAAAAAAAAGGGGGGGGTTTTTTTCCAAAATTTTTTTTTTTAAAAAAAAATTTTTCCAAATTTTTAAAGGAATTTTAAAAAAAAAAAATTTTTCCCCCAAAATTTTTTTTTCCCAAAAAAACCCAAAAAAAAAAAAATTAAAAAATTTTTTCCTTTTCCCCAAAAAAGGGGGGGGGGGCCCCCCGGGGGCCCCAAAAAACCCCCCCCCTTTTTTCCCCCCCAAAACAAAAAAAAAAAAAACCCCCCCCTTTTTTTAAAAAAAATTTTTTTAAAAAAAAAAACCCCCCCCAAAATTTTTTAAAAAAAAAAATTTTCCCCTTTTTTAAAAATTTTTTAAAAAAAATTTTTTTTTTTCTTTTGGGGTTTTTTTAAAAAATCCAAAAAAAATTTTTAAGGAAAAGGGCCCAAATTTTTTTTTAAAAAAAAACCCGGGGTTTTCCCCCCTTAATTTAAAAAAAAAAAAAAAAATTTTTTAAAAAATTTTTTTTAAAAAAAAAAATTTTTTTTTTGGGGCCCTTTAAACCTTGGAAAAAAACCCATTTTTTTAAAAAACCCC
This sequence comes from Phyllomedusa bahiana, assembly GCA_025379985.1. Taxonomy (NCBI): domain Eukaryota; kingdom Metazoa; phylum Chordata; class Amphibia; order Anura; family Hylidae; genus Phyllomedusa; species Phyllomedusa bahiana. The sequence continues at coordinate 191,883 of JAODAL010000631.1, read as the reverse complement.
CCTTTTTTAAAAATTTTTTCCCCCCCCGGGGGGGTTTGGGTTTTTAATTTGGGGTTTTTGGGGGTTTTTTTAAAATTTTTTCCTTTTTTTTGGGGCCGAAAAGGGGGGAAAACCCCGGTTTTAAAAAATTTTCCCTTTAAAAAATTTTTTTTTTGGGGGGGGGGAAAAATTTAAAAAGTTTTTTTTTAAAACCCAAAAATTTTAAATTTTAAAAAAAAAAGGGGCCCCAAAAAAAAAAAAAGGGGGGTTTTTAAGGGGTTTTTTAAAAACCCCTTTTTTTTTTAAAAAATTTAACCTTTTTTCCCCCCTTTTTTCCCCCAAATTTAAATTTTTTTTTTTTAAAATTTGGAAAAAAATTTTTTTTTCCCCCTTTTAAAAAATTTTTTTTTTTTTAAAATAAAAAAAAATTTAACAAATTTTTTTTTTTTTTTTTTTATTTTTTTTTTTGTTTTTTTAAAAAAAATTATTTTTTTTTTTCCAAAAAAAAAAAAAAAAAGGAAAAAAAACCCCAAAAAAAAGGGTTTTTGGAAAAAAGGGAAATTTTTTTTTTTCCCCCCGGGGCCCCCCCCCCCTTTAAATTTTCCCCCCCCCCCTTTTTTTTTCCCCCCCCCCCTTTTTTCCCCAAAAAAAACCCCCCAAAAACCCTTTCCCCCCAAAAAAAAAAAGGGTTTTTTTAAAGGGTTTCCCCCCAAAAAAAATTTTTTAAAAAAAAAAATCTTTTAAAAAAAACCTTTTTTTTTAAAAAAAATTTTAAAAAAAAAAAAAAAAATTTCCTTTTAAATTTAAAAAAAAAAAAACCAAAAAAAAAATTTTTTTTTTAAAAAAAAAGGGGGAAAAAATTTTTGGGGGGGGCCCCCCTTAAAAAAAAAATTTTAAAAAATTCCCCAAAAAAAAAAAAAAAATTTTTTTTTTTTCCCCCCCCCCAATTTTTTTAAAAACCCCCGGGGGGGTTTTTTTACCCCCCCACAAAAAAAACCCCAAAATTTGGAAAAAGGGCCCAAAAAAAAAAATAAAAAAAAAAAAAATTTTTTTTCCCCCTTTTTTTAAAAAAAACCCAAAAAAAAATTTTTAAAAAAAAATTGGGGGAAAATTTTGGGGGAAAATTTTTTTCCCCCCTTGGGGGTTTTCCCCCCGGGGGGAAAATTAAAAATTTCCCCCCGGGCCCCCCCCCTTGAAAGGGGGAAAACCCCCGGGGGGGTTTTTTTAAATGGGGGTTTTTTTTGCTTTAACCCCCAAAAAATTTTTTTTTTTTTTTTCTTTTTTTTTAAATTTTTTTTTTTTTTAAAAAAAAAGGGTTTTCATTTTAAACCCTTTTTTCCAAAAAAAAAAAAAACAAAAAAATACCCACAAAAATTTAAAAAAAAAAAAAACCCAAAAAAAAATTTTTTTTTCCCCCCGGGGTTTTCTTTAATTTTCCTTTTTTTAAATTTTTTAAATTGGGCCCCAAAATTTGACCCCCTTTTTTTGGGTTTTTAAAAAAAAAAAAAATTTTTTTTGGGGGGGTCCCCCCCCAAAAAACCCCTTTCCCCCGGTTAAAAAAATTTTTAAAAAAAAAAATTTTAAAAAAAAAAAAGGCCCCCCGAAAAAAAAGGGGGGAAAAAAATTTTTTTTCTGGGGGAAAAAAGTGGTTTAAAAAAAAGGTTTTTTTTGGGGTTTTTTTTCCCGGGGGGTTTAATTTTTTTCCCAAAAAAAAAAAATTTTTTTAAAAAAAAAAAAAAAAAAAAAATTTTAAAAAAAAATTTGGGGGGAAAAAAAAAGGGGGGGACCCCAAAAAAAAAAAAATTTTTTTTTTTGGGGGGGGCCCCCTTTTTTTTTTCCCTTCCCCCCAAAAAGGGGGGGAAAGGCAAAAATTTTTAAAAAAAACCCCCTTTTTTTTAAACTCAATGGATTGTGACAGATACAATAGTTAATGCTGCTTAATCTTTACTATTACTGCACTGTATGTTCTTATTTTTTGGGTTTCTCTTTATACTATACTGACCTATTTCATTTCATATATCTCATGTCAGAACACATGAAATCACTTCACTCCATTCTAATCAGGCCTGAATACCAAAAAAACATAACAAGCAACGAGAAATCCGAGCATAAATTACTCACCAACCCTGAATGTCTCTTACATAATAGCGAGTTGTTTGTAAACATTTCATTTGATGTGCTTGACAGTAATGATTCTTCTTTCTGCCTAAATTTCTGATGGATTCGCTCAATGGTGACCCAGGAAGAACAGGATTATTGATGTTGTTTAGAGTCCCATGTGGCCACAAGTCACAGGTCATGACATTTCAGGTTGTCCCCTGTCATGCATACTTTCTTAAATCCTTCCCAAACCGTTAAGAAGAAAATAGCCTCCACATCAAACAGTGCTAGTCCAGAAATATTTTTTTAAGGAAATCTGACAATGCTGTAACACGGGGATGAACAAAATGAAGTCTTCTGCAGTGGTTGTACTAGTGTGTTAAACCAGGAGGTATTTATGCTGTGGGTCATGATGTCAAGGGAAGCTCATTTATGTACATCAAAAGCAAATAACTTACACAGCCCTCTGCAGTAACAAAACTAAGTAAGAAAATGTATTGATATGTCGCCGTCAAAACTTAATTTGGCAGCTGATGGTGCAGAGTCAGATGGGTGGGATCAGGGTGGGCCTGAACAACATCTTTTGCTGCTCCTGCAGGACCACCTCAAATAATGTGTTTCATACAGTTATCTAAGCATTTCAGGAAGGAGATGCAAGTGGTGTATTGAAACTAATACTATCTGTTACTCTTGCCTGACTCAGTTTATAATTTTGTAATGGCACTTTTGGTGAAGACCTGGAGTTGGCAGATAGATCTTTAAAATAAAAGGTTTAATTTTTGTTTTTATAGAAAAGGTCAGTTCTCTCCTCTGTTGAAGTCTAGATCGGTATTGGACCAGATATACCCAGATACATGAGATTTTACTTACCCGAGTTTCCTCTGAGTAAAAGTTCAGGGGTGTATAACTTATACTGGACAGAATACATCCTCAAGGTGATCTTCATTATTTTCTTCCAACCTCAGCACTATACTACCCATTTAAAAGAGGTGTACAGCCCCTTTAAGAAATTAAAACTGATCTTTGATTGGTTGCAATAGACAACAAGGCCAGCTTTGTTTTGTTTTTTGACAGTTTTTATAAATCAGACTCACAGTCTCAAATCCCAGTGGAAAAAAGCCTTCTTTTTACAACTAATGTCAGTCTTGTTATAATGGTAACAAGTATTGATTGCTTTCCTTTATACAGATGCTCTCCAAACAAGCTCCCTTTGGTAGGATAGGGAGACTCAGGCAAATATAGTAACATCATTCTTGAATTGTAAAAAGTCAAGTGTTTTAATTGTAATCAATGTATTGTAGTGATCTAAAGGGAACGCCAAACAGAAGACTAAAGATAAGAAAGTATATGTAATAGGTCAAAGTCCACTATCAAACAATGGCAAAAACAAAACCTATTAGAAAGGAATCCAGTTTAATACATGTACAAAAATGGTAGCCAAGTTGATACAACCTCAATTGGAACTGCATGAATGGTAGAATGAAAAGAAATAAACTCCATGAAGAAATATACACGTATACAACGTCTTACCCAAACATACTTATACAATAATGTCCTCCAGAGAAATAAATCAATGTAACATAATATGCATACAGACCAATATAAGAGGCACTCGAACCCCAACACGCGTTTCAGTTATATATTTATGTTTGGGGAATATGTTGTATATCTCTTCTTGGAATGTATTTCTTTTCATTCTACCATCCATGCAGTTTCATTTGAGGTTGTATCCACCTTGTTACCATTTTTGTACATATATTATGTTTTTTCTTTTTATGTTTGTATGGATTTAATAAATTGGATTCCTTTCTAATAGGTTTTGTTTTTGGCGTTGTGATCTAAAGGAAGACAGAACAAAACCTCTGACAAATCATCCTCCAGCGAGAATTCAAATGGCAAAAATATTTCTTCATGGCTCTAAATATGGACATGAATCAGAGTCTCCATTTTATACTTTCTGGCTATAATACCATTTCCTGTAAAAGACATTCAGTACTTCATGTTTGTCCAGTGATTGCCTTCACGTCTTCTTTCTATCCCCAAAATGAAAATCTATGTAGCTTGTGCTTGGATTATGGGAATTTGGAGCTGAGACTGAAACATCATTTAAAGTATTTCCTCTCTAAGGTCATATCCAGACCTACATCATAGCTCCAAAGAAAAGAAAATGTTTTTCTACAGTTGTTTTAAAACAAGTTTTCCATTGTCTTTGAGCCAATTTTTGCAAAAGTAATATTTTTCCAAAGGAGCACATGTGTTTTTTTCTGTTTAAGAATAAAGCTTTTGTTGTCTTGCTCCAATAGTATTAATTAAAAATGTGTTAAAATGATGTCTTTATAAGTAATCTGTCTGTTGTATTGGTGACTGCCAAGATACGGTAAGGTGGAAACTGTTAAAATAAGGAAACTACACATTTAGATTCCTGTCCATAAAAAGAACGTACAATAATAAATGTATCATAGAAAGTAAAGTAATAAAATCTTTTCATAAATTTAATTTTAACCAAGGAATACCATGTTAAATTTTGTTGTACAGAACTGCCTGGATTACCAGTGGACTGGACAGATTGTTTAACAATAACTTGCAGTATTTCACCATAAATGTAGAAAGCCTTTTCTTACTATGTGGTGGTGCAGCAATTGAAGGGGAAGTTCAATCCTGTCTAAAAAAGAGACAGAATTTACACTCTTGTAATTTAATGGTCAGCTAGACAGCTGCTATTTTTCATTCTTCAAACTTTACGTTTTATACTATGAATGAGCCTCCCCATTCCTAGCAAGCTCTAATGTAAAATCTATGACAGCTGTTCTTTTATACAGTCATATGAAAAAGTTTGGGCACCCCTATTAATCTTAAGCATTTTTAGTTCTAAATATTTGGGTGTTTGCAACAGCCATTTCAATTTGATATATCTAATAACTGATGGTCACAGTAATATTTCCGGATTGAAATGAGGTTTATTGTACAAACACAAAATGTGCATTATGCATTAAACCAAATTTTGACTGGCGCAAAAATTTGGGTACCCTTATCATTTTATTGATTTGAATACTCCTAACTACTTTTTACTGACTTTCTGAAGCACAACATTGGTTTTGTAACCTCACTGAGCTTTGAACTTCATAACAGGTGTATCCAATGATGAGAAAAGGTGTTTAAGGTGGCCAATTGCAAGTTGTTCTCCTATTTGAATCTCCTGTGAAGAGTGGCATCATGGGCTCCTCAAAACAACTCTCAAATGATCTGAAAACAAAGATTGTTCAACATAGTTGTTCAGGGGAAGGATACAAAAGTTGTCTCAGAGATTTAACCTGTCAGTTTCCACTTTGAGGAACATAGTAAGGAAATGGAAGACCACAGGGACAGTTCTTGTTAAGCCCAGAAGTGGCAGGCCAAGAAAAATATCAGAAAGGCAGAGAAGAAGAATGGTGAGAACAGTCAAGGACAATCCATAGACCACCTCCATATAGTTGCAGCATCATCTTGCTGCAGATGGTGTCACTGTGCATCGGTCAACAATACAGCACACTTTGCACAAGGAGAAGCTGTATGGGAGAGTGATGCGAAAGAAGCCATTTCTGAAAGCACGCCACAAACAGAGTCGCCTGAGGTATGCGAAAGGACATTTGGACAAGCCAGTTTCATTTTGGAAGAAGGTTCTGTGGACTGATGAAACAAAGATTGAGTTGTTTGGTCATACAAAAAGGCGTTATGCATGGCGCCCCAAAAACACAGCATTCCAAGAAAAACACTTGCTACCCACTGTAAAATTTGGTGGAGGTTCCATCATGCTTTGGGGCTGTGTGGCCAATGCCGGCACCGGGAATCTTGTTAAAGTTGAGGGTCGCATGGATTCAACTCAGTATCAGCAGATTCTTCAGAATAAGTTACAAGAATCAGTGATGAATTTGAAGTTACGCCGGGGATGGATATTTCAGCAAGACAATGATCCCAAACACAGCTCCAAATCTACTCAGGCATTCATGCAGAGGAACAATTACAATGTTCTGGAATGGCCATCCCAGTCCCCAGACCTGAATATCATTGAACATCTGTGGGATACTTTGAAGCGGGCTGTCCATGCTCGGCGACCATCAAACTTAACTGAACTTGAATTGTTTTGTAAAGAGGAATGGTCAAAAATACCTTCATCCAGGATCCAGGAACTGATTAAAAGCTACAGGAAGCGACTAGAGGCTGTTATTTTTGCAAAAGGAGGAAATATTAATGTCACTTTTCTGTTGGGGTGCCCATACTTTTGCACCGGCCAAATTTTGGTTTAATGCATCTTGCACATTTTGTGTTAGTACAATAAACATCATTTCAATCCAGAAATATTACTGTGTCCATCAGTTATTAGATATATCAAATTGAAATGGCTGTTGCAAACACCCAAATATTTAGAACTAAAAATGATTAAGATTAATAGGGGTGCCCAAACTTTTTCATATGACTGTATGTGATCTTTCCCTCCTAATAGCTTGCCCAGCCTTCAAGTGTCTCTGCTTGGATACGACTATAGTCACCAAATAGTTGCAGATGGATAAGAAGCTTCAAATCACTAAATGGCTTATTTCTCATGTAGATTGAAATCTATTTGAACTCTTATGATCTATTTGTTTTTCTTTTAACTGCAAGTGTTTATGGGACAGTTATTAGAACAGTCTGTTAAGTAACCCACAGATAATATTTTCTGAAGATCCCAATGACTTTGGTACTATCAGTTGATGATCTTATATCCGGCACTATGTTGTCTAAGCATCACTTATTTTTATCAGCAGCGTAAGGCCCCATTCACATCACATTGTGCTACCCGTTCATGGTATCTATCAGGAATCTATGAGAAATGTATCCAGAGGGATAACGCAATAGGACCATGAAGAGGCTATATAGTTCTGTAAGGCAAATGTAGTCCAAATTGGACTATATTTGCCCTACTTACACAATAAATATAGTTTCTGCATTGGACACAACAGAGTGGTAGACCACGCTTTTTTGTCCAATGAAGAAAGCATTATGGTCCCATCGCGGTATCAGTCGTGATAAATTTGTCATGTTATTCTGATGGATGCCATGAACAGCGAACACAAATATGAATGGGGCCTAAACATTACCTGAAAAGAACACTTATGGGGGACCTGACATTTTGTATTAACAGGTCAATGATCTTTTGCCTGATTAAACTATAACTATGGCTAGTTATACTATCCATAGAAAACTGAAAGGTTAAATAATTTGATATATTGTCTTAAATGTTCTATATCTAGATATATAGAATTTATATTTTAAAAATAATATAATACCGCACCATAATATGTGGAAATGAGTATATAAAATATGTTAAATAATGGGACAAGACATTGACAGTTGATCTGGGGCCATAACTGGTGGATTCTGCTCCTGTGGCCTAGAGGCACAGCTGGTTCCTTGTCTGTCTGATGAGATCACTGGGGCCAGCTGCTGGAAAACACTTCACAAACCATGAGTGCTTTCCCTTTCCTCTTCTGCAAAAGAAAACGCTGCTGTTACACAATAGCAGGCAAAGTCTGTGTGATGAAAGCCTGAATTACCCAATGAGGGCTTTCTTCTGCAGTGATGAGTATTTGCTCATATCCATTTTACTAGTAAGGCAATACAAATAGTTTCCACACTTTTTAATAGTTCCACTTTAGTGCTGTCCCATTATAAGTAAAGCCATCAGAGTGCCCCCCTTATTAGTACTGCCATTTAAGTGTCCCTCCTTTTATGTTTGAGTGTTCACAGTCATACCTTGTCCTCACATCATTCATTTAGACAATACAAGAACACACAGCGGAAATGCTTTTCAGACAGAACATGCATAACGGAATACAGAAGCAGCATAGTGGATGATGTCTAAACCAGGGCTGTGGAGGCGGAGTCGTGGAGTAGGAGCCTATTTTGCAGGAGTTGGAGTCGTCATAAAATGGACTGATTCCGACTCCCAAAATATATAATAAGTTGGTCCAGTTAGTTCGATGCAAAGAGCAAGAGGCATTGGGTCCGGCCAGTGCTACTGCTCCCATATCTTCAGCCTTATCACATGAGTAGTGTATTAGATGACATGGAGCAGGCAAAGCACTGCCCCAGGGAAAAAGATTCTGCTCCCATGGCAATCAGATTTAAGCAGAATTTTTCACCTGCTTTCAAAGAAGTAGAAGAGTTCAAACATTCATCAAAACTGGCTGTGGCTGAGGCAATTCTTTTATACCCTGACATTGTTAGAGATGTTGCCCCTGTGGTCACCGCTTTGCCCCCAACCCAAGTTAGTGTAGAGAGGACGTTCTCTAGCCTGGAAATAATGAGATGAGATGGGAGGTCATGTATGCAGGATCTAATGGAGGCAATACTATTTCTCAGAACAAATTCAGAGACTCCACAAATGTTCCTGCAGTGTTTTTTACAATTTTTGTGTTCTAAAGTCATATCCAATAAATATATTTTACACTGACAAGCAAAAGGGCAATAATGTTTTGAACTTGTGCTTTGCATAGATTTCAGGCTCTATATCTCACCATCCACTACAGCTTTGTATATGAGGCTACTGTAATTTTATATACAGTCATCTTACCTATCTTATACATAAATTTGACTTGCAAGTATTTAGCATCTGCTTAGTTCTGCAGATTCTTTCCTGTAACTGCATTGTTACTGTTTTGCTCCCAAAAATCAAAATTTTAATTTTTATTATTTTGTTAGTATTTGGGAAATCCACCTTTGGTTTTCAATACTGCCTGAATCTTTCTGGATCAGATTCAAGCATGTATTGACCAAAATCTGATCCCAGGTCTCTTCTACACATTCCCAATGTTGGTGCAGACTGGACTTGGATACAAATACAGCTTTTTCTTCAACTCTACCCACAAGTGTTCAGAAACTCAAAACATTGTTACCCTTTTGCTTGTCAGTGTCTGTTCTACCTTAATAGCTTGATTATTGTATCATAAGGTGATAAACAGCCTGATGTTACCATTTTACTACAGTAAAGTTATCACTTAAACATGTGCCGTGTATGAGGGCGTTAGGAGTCGGGAGTTGGAGTAGGGAGTCGGAGGTTTAGGAAATTGAGGAATCGGAGTCGGGGCTTTGGCTTGCCGACTCCACAGCCCTGGTCTAAGCAAATCTCATGCACACTCTGCAAATTTTTTTGCGCAGAAATTACCTATAGTGTTTGTCATTAAAGCCAGAGCATGTCCATTTCCAACAAAAATTGGTCTCAGATTTATTGTGGATTTTCTCATTGAGTGTATTAAAAGATAACTCTCATGTTGGCCACTTACCCCTTATATGCCACAGGGCATCTCGTGACCAAAACAAATCACTGACTTCCATCAGTAAATGGCATAAAAAAGCAAACAAAAAATGCCTCAAATATTCGGGGAATGCTGTCAGGAGCAAACTTTAATCAATATGACAATGCAGCCCTTAGACCAAAAAAGATTGTGCTCCTCTGCATTTGACTTATTATTAGTGGCATTCAAGTCTGGATCTTCATTCTGAAATATCCTTGTCTTCTTGTGCATCTGTTTGACTGTCGTTCATGTGGATTTTTTCCAGGTATGCTCAACTTCCAACACAAATTTAGAATACAGACTTGGCAAGATCTTGGTTAACGACGTGAAAGTCAAGTATAAAAATCAATATATTTCTTTAATAAAATCAAAGCAAAATAGAAAAAATAGGATCAGGTTTATAGTGTATGACTGAAAATTACTTTTACAATGCATTATTTACGGATGCAAATTACTTAATTTTATTCCTTCATGTCACGGTTTTGCATTTTCTCCTTAGCTGCTGTGACAATTATTAAAACACATGAAGTCATAGTTTGTTTAGTACAAAACCCTTTTTTTAATACCCTATAAGGGAATTGTGAGTTAATACAAAGTTAGTGATCCCTTTCATCTTTTATACAATATGGCAGGGAGATATGAAGACCACACACTACCATAGAGGACCCACCATTTACTTGCATAACATTGTTAATTTTATAATTCTTCAGTTTTCTCACAAGAGATTTGAACACCTGCTTTCGTGTCTCTATACAAATTTCAAATATATTTAGGATATGCTATTCCTTTGCTACTAGTTGGATTCTGATGGCCAAGTACCCTACTAATCCTGAGACCCTAAATAAGAGACGTTACCTTCAAAGTTATTCCCTGACCAGCAGTGCTCACAGCCACTCATTGGCAATGAACTGGGGCGCATCCAGTTTGACATAGCCATTCTGTAGTTCCCTACACAGTTTTTGGCCAAGTGTGCCACTGTGGGAATAGGCCCCTAACTTTTATCAGCACTGCAGCCCATTCTTTCTCAGGATTGTGGGATTCCTGGTTGTTGAACCTCCATTGATGAGAAAGTGATGAGCTATCTCAGTGATATGCCATCACTTTTTGGATTCGAAAGACTGTTGTAGATTAGATTTACGCTGTACATAATATATAGTGTAAATATATTTGGAGAGCTCTCATGATAAATTTCCTGGCAGGACCTGCATTCTTCAGTCCAGCCTTGTAAAAAATGGTTGATCACTATAAACAGGTATTGTACTTTAACAAGTCAGCCATTTATGGCTGTCCTGATCCTTCACACTAGATTGGCTGGGAGTTTGGGATATTTTATGCAGCTTTTACAGTTTGTAGCATTGTATTAGATAGAGAGTGTCATTCACGAGGGATAATTTTGGCTGAAATAGTTTGCAAAACAAATGTTTTTGTTTTAATGATTCAACCGATCCATGAGATTGTTTTCTAGAATGAATGCCAAGGGATTTGCTCCGTCCCAATCAATTGTAGAAAATATTGGTTTCTGAGTAATTGAATGTAGCAATTTTTCTGTTTGAATGGTCTGTATTCTACGGGGAATACTGGAACATTGGCAGCAGGTTTATAGTGCTTTGCAGAGATTTGAAAGACCATCTGAGACGATTCATCTTTAACTGCATCTCTTGAGAAAAAATGGCACATTTTCAGAATTGTCAATAAAAACTATTCATATGAGTGGTAAGGTTAGCCAATCTACCATCACATTTAAATGACAATTTGTACAGCCAAAATAATTCCAATGTGTCCTAGTTTTATTGAGAACAATAATACCAGTCAGAGTGCCCATTTGACTCATTGTTTCCCTTTTGAGTGATGCTTATAAATACTAATGAAAAAGATGACTGTAGGTCGATGCAGATCCAAGAAGCGGTGAATCATCTGTAGCACTTACATCTATGGTAACCTGTTTATAGGTCCCTGGAGGGAGAGGTTATTGTAAGGTTGAAATTAATTGCTTAAAAAATAATTAGAAAACCAATTTAATTCCGTAATATATGTATTTGTACTGGCTATCACAACTCAGCTGAGGTGCAAGTCAAAATCTTTTTAACATGATCTCTACTAAGGACTTCTATTTGGGTAAACTTTAACCACATAGAAAGTGTCCATGTAGTCTCTTTTTGATAAATATATCTAAATTATTTTATATTATTTTGTGAATTGCTTGAATTATTTTCTGTGTAAAACATTGGTGCAGTATATGCCTCCTCCAACTTACCATATATTGTCTACCAAAAATATGTGATATGCGTTTTCTATTTTAATCACTTGCTTCCGGACTTACCACTCAGTTGTGATGCCAAATTTCAAAGCAAGCTACTTATTGCCAGATCTAAAGGCTAAGCAATTTGTGAAATATCCAACGTATAGTAGCCATTAATTATTGGGTCAGATCGATTAATCTCTGTCCATATAACATCCTAGGTTAAAAACGTAGTTCATTACAGGCTCCACTGCACCATGTTTGTTTAATCAGTATAAAAGCAATTACACAGCCCATGGCCAATTTCTGTCTTATCTTTTTATAATCTAGATTGTGAGAACATCTATCCCTTATTGTGGTGTATACGGTACATTTCTCATATCCAAAGCACTAACAATAGTAGTAAGATTGTACAGCTATATTAGTAAATCACTCTATTGCTAGTTATTGTTAGCCCTTAAAGGGGTCTTATCGTTTGAAGTGTTCATGCTCTTCAGCTAATTCTCTGAGATTGAATTTGAAATCCATTGGCAAGTATCTCCTCTCAGCAGGCTTGTCTCTCCTGCAAGGAGGTGTGTCTCTCCTTTCAGCAGGTGTGTCTCTCTTCAACGAAGAGCTGTGACATCATCATTCTGTGTGAAGCAGGGGAAGAGGAATGTGGTCTGGAGAGCATACAGCCTCCTGCAGTGTTCTCTTGTGTCTGCAGAGCCTTCATCTCCAGGCTCCACAAGCTCCTTGCTGTACTATAACCAGTTATACACACAGCCTGAACTGATGAAACACAGGTGAGGACTGTACACTGCCCCTCCCTCCCTTCCCCCTCTGTTATCAGGCAGGAGACTGTATGACTGTGTTATATGGAGGGAGCACAGGACAAAAGACTGTGTTATAGGAGGGAATCTATGAGTTAATCAGTCAGTAATTAGTCAGATCATTCACCTTAGAGCTGGGAGATGAGTATAGAGCCAGCAGCACTTTCACATAGCTATTTTTACTTTCGGTTTTAACAGCTGAGAGGGGAGTAAACACAGAGGGCGACATGTTTGATCAGGAGTTGTACCTGGTTTCTGGCGAAAACTGCGCCTCACCATCTCGAATCCCCTGTTGGACGCAGGGATGCGCTGTTAGGCGCAACCTTCGGCACTTTCGGATGCGCCTAACATGAAGGGGCGTGCAGTGGGCGCGCTGTGGGCGTTCTGGGGCGGGACGTGGCAAATTTGAAAACTCCGAGGCATGTATGATTGCGGGTCGGCAAAGTGAGGCGCATTCCACCTCTTTACAGCTCCGACAGGCAGACCTAGTTTAATGTGGTCTATCTGAGAGGAGAAGTCGAAGTGGAGCGCGGAATTCTTGTATTGTGCTATAGTTCTACACTTACAGCAGTCCACTACTAAAATAAATGATTTGTCAAGAAGAATGAATAATTAAGCAAGAAATCCTGCTTGGAGGACAACAGGCCCCAGCAAGCATTTTGTGGTATATACTGAATTGCATTAAACTTCAAAGCAGCCCAAATACATCTAAAATTGTTGTTATGGAAAATGTTTAATAAACCATCTGTCCAACATCTGCATTGGCTTTTGTGATGTTAAATTAGTGTAATTTCCACGGACTTTGGAATACATTTTCTAGTGGGTATTTGTTTCTTTGAAGCTAATATATATATTGTCATTAATGTTATTGGAACAAATGTATTAATACATTGATTTATTTGTTCCAGCACTTGGATATGTCTGTTTATTAAGTAATTCATTTCAATGACAAATCCATTTTATTCTTCATACTGTGTAATGTATTTCCGACACGAAATCCGTCCAGAATTACATTGCAAATTCGTGCCACACTTTGTAACACGTATTTGCAATGTAATTCAGGACGGATTTCGTATCTGAAATACATTCCCCATTATTTACTATGGGGACTGTATTTCCGACGCGAAATCCGTTCCGGATTTTTCATTGTTTTCCAGCCTGTCTTGATTCGTACGAGATGAATGCGCCTAAGTCCCGCATTGCGCCTGACACACTGGTGAGGCGCAGGGAACTTTACACCACATGTATGAGTGCACTTCGAGGTGCCGACATAAATGAGGCGCAGCTTTCACTTTAAATCGCGCGAAAACGGGCGCTCCGACGCGCCGATCTTCATACGTGTCGCCCAGAGTGTGCAGGCAGCCAATCACAATGCAGGGCGCGTGTCCAGAGCGGGATCCAACCGTGGGCGTGTCCTGACTAGCCAATCACAGAAAAGGGGCGTGTCCCGATTAGCAGCAGCAAAAATAGAAAACAGATGCACAAAAAAGCTCATATGTACTATACCAAGTGACTTAGGTAATGCAAACCAATTACAAAAGTGCTTATTTTTACTGTCCCCATAATCTGAGACATGATCTTTGTAGCGAGAATACCCATTTAAGTCTCTGGTGATTCACAAAAAAGATTTCTAATGGAGTCCCTAAGTGATGCCTTGCAATTATTTATTCTGTTAACTAAAAATATGCGTAATTTGTCCAAGAAATTTATACTTGTTATTGTATATATACATATGTAGTTTGTTCAATGAAAATGCTCTGAACCTTAAAGGTATCAGCGGTATATTTTTTTGTCCATGCCTAGCAGGAAGGGGTTGTCTAAGTTGAGTGTAACTCTCCCCCCCCCTCTTGCCCATCGGTATGAATGACCATTTTACCTAAGCTTCCCTAGTCTCTCTGGAATAAAGCTTTATACAGTGTCTGTTTCATGGAATAGATCTGGCACTGTTTGATAAAGCAGACACAACACAATATCAGCAGCACTCTATAAACTCTAAAAGACAGTCAAAAGGAAAATAAGATTCTTTTTCAAAAAACATTTCCGCTACTTTAGAATACATGAAAATTTGAGGTTCTTAGTATTTTTGAACAAAACTGTAATTGCTCATCTACCGCAACAAGGTGACCTTAGTACAGATGAGAACCTACTCTGACATTTTACGTCACTCGGGGTGATATTTATGAATTCTGGCGATTATAGACCATTTCTAAATAGCTAGACTGCACCAGAATGTATGAACCTGTTCTTCTGCAGGTCATACATACAGGTGCAGTCTAGTGCCAATACGACAACTCAGGCTCAGGCAGACCACCTTTAACCTGGTCTGGCTGTTCTAACTGTTTTGCGCTAAAGTGTTGGCATCAAAGAATCATAAAGGTGTCTGCTTCTACAAAAGTGGTGTGACACGCCCCCAGAACGCCCCAAAACTATGGCACGCTAAAAAGTGTCTTTGGCGCGGTACCGAGGCACTTATCACGCCAAAGTTTGGAGTACGCCTGTTTATACATCTAAATAGTTTACTACAGCTTTTTGAGGCCAGAATTCTGACGCAGCCCTGTTCATACATGTCGCCCTTGGTGTCTGTTGAGGCTTCCATAATTTCAGGGAGCAAAGGTCCCAGCTATGCTCTGTTTTGATTAAAAACAGTCTGTGTGAATGGGCGGATTGCACAACCAAAATGGGGGCTAGCCACTACCACATATGAACATTCTAAAATGCAAAAATTGTTCAACACATCCTAGACAATTAAAACATAAATAAATAATTTCTATAGGGGAACTCTGGGGTGGTGGCAAAAGCAATGCAAATACAGTATCAACAGCACTCTATGACTACTAACTCTAAAAAAACGTGACTGTTTAATAAAGCAGCATCAAGACAGGGTAACATGGCCACTGAATTGGAAAGGGAAGGTTCTACTGCTGGAGAGTCAAAGCTACTATACTTACATGATGCCAGGGTAGAAATGAAAAACACTTGTTTGATTTGGAGTAAAATAGCCACTCATGGCCAAAGCAAAGGAAAGAGTAATCCCAGACAATCCCTTTTAAATACTGGATTCACAAAAAATGTTACACAGGGTTTTTCACAGCATTTTTGTTGGCGGTTTTAATGGCATTTTTAGGTCCAAGATCCTGTAGACAAATGTTACTTAAAACTCTATATGAAATTACTGAAAACTGTACTTACAGCCTATTTGTGGTGTTTTTGTGTCATTTTTGGGATTTACAATTTGAAAAAAAGTATGCTTTTGTACAAAAATGTATGTTTTAAATACTGAAAATGAAAGAAATGCCACTGTAAATACTTTAATAATTCTATAACCTGCATTCAAAAGCTCTGATAAAAATTGTGTGTGAAACAAATAAGATTTTTTATTTTTCATTATTATTCTGTTATAATTGTCTTATTGTTGTTCTTGTAATGATTTAGATATCTATCATTGTGTGGTTCTAAATGTCTTGCTCCAGATTACATAGCTTAGTTTCACCCATACATAGTCTTGCTATTGAGGATGTTAGATAAAACTTGTAAGCACATTCAGTAACACTCGGCAGCGTTCAGTACATGTGGTACAGTCTTAGCTAGTGAACTTTATTGGCTCCCTCTTTGTTGCTTTGTATCAGATGAGTGAATAACAAGGGCGAGTCTTCAAAGGCCAGCTAAGATCTTGAACTTAAACGCCTCCAGGACCACAGCTGTTGGGAGGTCTCATGTTTTCAGAAGGAATGCTTATTTATCAAGCATTTAATGCTTTTAGAATGAAAATAAATTCTTTACCCACAGTGTTAGACTTTTTATTGTTTACAAACACTTCCTTCAGTTTTACTCAAATTGAAACAAATTAACGTCCAAAATGCCCTAAAACTTCTGCAGTGTAATATACTTACTTTATTTAGAACTGTTTATTGTTGGACATAATACTGTGAGTGTTTGTCTGTGACTTTTTTCATAATTGTCTTGAATCTTACTTGTTACAAAGGATAGAATTTTTATTGGATTTAACAGATTCTTTTTTTTGTAGATACAAACAGTTTCATTTGAAATTTGAGTAAATGGTGGTGTGTCCCAAGTTCAAGACCCTCATCTGTCTTCTAGAGTGAAGAACACTTACACAGAACATTTTGTGCTATAGAGAAGCATGTGCATTACACTGATAGTCCATTAATGTCTATGATAACTGCATAATACTTCATTTATCCAGTAGGGGTGCTGCAGAATAATTGAACAGTTTCTGCCTTGTATCCCCATACATTTTAGCTGAACTCTAGGTTGCCAATCGTCCGCTTAGTGTTAAGAGAGGTTGTCCAGGATGGAAATTCCTTTTAAATATAACACATCCTTTTTTGTAAATGCATGTATAGTACTTAGACTAACACTATTGTAATTAAATGAAACATAAATAACGTAATTCCAGAGTAAGCAAGTATCTTAAATGTACGTCAGCAGCTGTAAGGGTTTATTTCTTTAACATTGTGAAATCTCCTAACCATCTAGGAGAGAGGTTTAAGAAAAAAAGGCAAAGAATTTCCCTACTTGTATAAAAATACTGGGAAAGCTAATATGGTTCTTAGCATCCCTTGTAAGGGTAGATAACATTATTCTTGGCTGAGCGTTGTCTCCTTTACATAATAGGCAGACTGCTTTCAGCTATGAAAACTGCTGTTTGTAAGCGTGCCACCTCACATCCCATAATAGAAATCCTGTTAGAGAATTACATCCAAGACAACATCGAAAATCAAAGGCCCTATTATGTCCCTAGTTAGAATTGTACCTTAAAGGAATTTGCTTCTTAAAATAAAATGTTATATTTTTATGAAGGTCATTGTTATTTTCAGTAATGTGTATTGACCATATTTATCTGGAGCATAAATTATTATTGGTATATTTATTAATGAAGTCAGATATTGAGTACATGTTACATGTAAATAGGGTTAATTGTCATTTCTTCAAAACTCCCATCACTTTATGTCATGAAACATACTTGTGTTAATAAAGGGTTTCAGTATTGAAATAGCGGTGCTCAAATTAAGGGATAGTTATAAGGGGCGCAGAGGTCACAGTGTCCACCTGCAGACATGCCAGCATACCTGAATTTTCTTTTAGTCACCCCCTTATTACCCCCACTCATCCAGCCACTCGCATTGTTATAGTATTAACTTGAGATTGTGACGAATGTCTCCCATTCTTCCAATCTGTTTGTAAAAATTACAACTCAATTATCGACCCTGAGGCCAGAAATATCCACCCTTGCCCCTTATCTCAGTATGTACTACTAAACAGTTTTGCAGTAAATCACTCCTCCCCTGTTGGTTATTGCAGAGAACCATCTATGGGCTAGGAGTAATTTTATCTCAAATTGTATGATCAGCCTATTTGGTCTACAGTAATACAATTTAAAGGGGATGTATCGCTTCCTTACTTCGGCTGATTCACACTGCTCTTACCTTCTCAGCTCTGTGAATGCAGGGGCGTTTCTTCCCCTCCCAGCTGGGTGACATCATCCCCCCTTCACTGCTGGCCTGAGACTTCCCCCTCTCCCCCCTCCCCTCTGAGTCCACATATCTCTGTGTCTCTCTCTATGCAGTCTTATTTTATAAGAGCTGTATACATACCACAGGCTGCATTCAATCTAGACTAAGCACTGATCTCTCCTCTCACAGCTGGAGATGTATTACAGCTTTCTATGAACGGCACAGATCTGCGTCTATGCAGGAGAGTTAGGCACAGGGACAAAACTGTCATGTTTTCTCATTGTACAATCTGCTGCAGTCTGTTTCTGCTAGGTGTGGAGACAGAAAATGCTACGGCCCCTAACTCTGAGTCAGGCAGGGATCGATACAATTGTGCTATTTCCTGATTGTGTAAGCCCTTCAGTGTAATTCTGTTTCTTCTGCCTGTATAAAATGAAAATGCTACGGCCCCTAACTCTGAGTCAGAGACACAGCTCCGTGAATCGACCCAGGGGCTGTACAGAATGTAAATGAGCTCTCAGCTAGTGAATTGCAAGGAGGAGGGATCAGGAGGGATTCGACCCCCACTGGATATCAGTGTAAATAAAAACACAAGATAAGGAATACTGTGAGAACAAGGCAGCTTTGCTAATGACATCCAATTGCAAAGTTGCTTGTTTTCACTCTCCCCTTATTCTGAAGACCATTTAATGAAACAATAACACCCCTCTAAGTCAGAGAACCAAACCACATTGTTCTATGGGACTTAGAGACATGTATTCCAGGGCTGGAATCTTGGTTCTAAAAAAGTTTAATTTGGTTGTTTTCTTGGCTCTGTCATATTCACATGCTTTTTGCTTACGTCAAGTGTCATAGCTTACTCAGAACTGTGCCCAGGATATTACCCGCCACATAGCCCGTCAATTCTGGGTGCTATTTCCTCTTGTTCATTTTTATAGACATGGCATGACAGTAGTCTTCATAGTAGTGTGCATGTATCATCTGGTACGGAAGAATGTTGTAGACAAGGCGGCAGATTTACTAAAACTGTCTAATCCTTAGACTGTGTTAACCTAGGCTAGCAATCTAATTTAGACACCTTTAACTCTGCACCATCTATTATTAGGCTTAGTTTGTGCCAGTATTTGCACCAAAATTGTGGCACAGTTTTGCCCCAGATGTTAACTAATAAGCCAAGCCCCTTGCTGTGAAGTCATGTCAAAATGAATGCCATCTGCACCAGAATTCTAACTACAGTAAATCTGCCCCAATGTCCTTTCATTATAGGGTGCCATTTCTCTACCTAAATGCATATGCAGATTTTTGGAATAAGGACTTTAAAAGCTGAAGGTAAAAATGACTGCAGAAAATTGAAGGGACATTTTGAGAAATGAATTAGACGATTTAGTGTAGGTATAGCTTGCCACACAGCTGTGGTCTACTATTTTTATATAGCACTACTATATCATACATTATGGGTGACATGTTTGAACGGGGCTGGTTCAGATATCTGGCGTCTTTTCAGCCCGGTATCAGGCGCAGCCCTGTTCGTACATGTTTAAATATCTCGCACGCCATTCTCGGGCGCATTACATAGCGGGAGGCGGGGCACACTAGACCCGTACTAAGCTATAGATTTATAGCTTCACTCCGGCGTTTCTAGGCGTGTTACAGCTGGAACAGGTATACCACTTTCAAAGTGGTTTATCTGAGTCAGATACTGTCGCCCTAGTGCTAGATTGCGCCTGATTTATTATCCGCTGTAGAGTGAGTTCATAAATTAGGTGCATTCTATGCCATTTTTATGCACATGAAATTTGGCATTAACACACCAAATTTCATTTATGTCGCCCCACATGTGTATTTCCACATACACCCATGGCCTAATGCATGTAACACTACAAAGTTAAGGCCTGGTTCAAATCTCCATCTCAGAGGTTCAATCCAACACAAAAAGATTTGACAACGGATACCAACAGCACCCGACGGACTCTATTGATTACAATGAGTCCATCAGATTTCTATGGTGGTGTCTGTTGTTTATACAGAAAAAATAGTGCAGTTTGCTGCTGTATTTTTTGCAGAATTTTCGACGGAACATGCGATGGAGATTGCCAACCAAACTTCTAATGCAGATCTGAACATAGCCTTACTGTACTATACTATACCATATGTCTACATTGCTTTGGCATAGTACATACAGTATCTCACAAAAGTGAGTACACCCCTCACATTTTTTTAAATATTGTATTAAATCTCTTTATGGGACAGCACTTTGATGTACAGCTTGTATAACAGTGTCAATTCGGTGTGCGGCTGAACACTGACTACTTTACATTGTATCAAAGTGTCATATCTTCTGTGTTTTCCCATAAAAAGATATAATATGTATAAAAATGTGAGTGGTGAACTAACTTTTAGGCTATGTTCACACGGCTTAACTGTGGGACGTAATTACGCCCCGCAATTACGCCGTGTGGACGGGGGCGGGAGCGGGGGAGTGAGCGGGGGGCTGGCACTTCGCCGGCCCATTGACCTCTATTACCAGCGGCGCGTATACGCTGGTAATTCACATGTCACTTATCTCCCCGCCCGGAGGATTCGCCGAGCAGGGAGAGGAGACGTAATCCATAGTTCTCTATGAGAACTGTGGATTACCGTAATGAATGGGCCGTTTTCAGCCCGTAATTTGCGCACTTCGGCACGTAATTACGGACCGAAATATGGCCCATTTTAAGCCGTGTGAACATGGCCTTACTGTATAGTACTACCCTGTGACCTGTATATATACACAGCACTCCACTGCACTGTGGTATAGCTACAGTACACAGGAGTGATCTCGTATGTATATGATACAAATTATAAAATGTTTTAGAAGGGTTTTTCTAGGTTGAGAGCCCAAGGCCTTTCTGCCATGTAATAAGCCACCAGTTTTCTCATTGTTGCAGGGTAGGTAGAAAGCCCTGATACATATTGCACACTGGTGCTCCTCAAGTTTCAAGAAAATAAAAATGTCTGCATAAAATGTTTAGGTGGTAAAACAGTGTCTTAATATAGCCATAACACAGTGGTATCCACTAAGGACTCAGTATGGTACATGATGGTGAGTTTTTTGTTATGAAGGCAGGACATGGTAACAAAGATTATTGATGTGGCTTTTAGGGAACTCTGAATTGAGATGTGATTTAAAAATATGCAAACAATGTAAGTACAAGTAAAGTCTTCGTGAGGCTATCATGCATAGCATAGGATTTGTTGGTACTAACTTGACTGTTGCAATACATGTTGATGATAACACTTCATGGTGTTTCTTTCCTATCATGTGGATGGAAATGTCTGCTAGTCTGGACATGACCTAACTATCTCACAAGCTTTCTGGAATAAGTAACCATACAGATCCTCCGCTATTCTCCTGTTTCCACTTCTGTGACACAATCAGGCATGTGTGAAATGGTTAGATGAGTGTAGCCTTACAATAAGTTTATGCTTCAATTAGGGTAAGATGTCTCTTCATTCCTATCTTTTGTAAAATCTCTCCAAGGCACAGCTTGGTTTAACCGTCATGGGGCATCATCTTTAACAGATGGGAAACTGTCATCGCCTGGACAGCTGCATGTATGATATGTGTGACCATCATGGTATGATGTAATCACTGCTGATAATGAGACATCAACATTGACCTATACTTGTAAATGAGCAGCTGTGAATATATTGCAATTTTAGAAATGGCGTGTTCTGTATCCAACCTAATTTGTAAGACGTGCTTTAAAGCCTTAAACAGACCTAAATGATCTGTGTAATTTAAACTTTGTTATTGTCTGCTGCCTCGGATGCATGTGTTTGCTTGGGAATAGAGGGAGGCAATTATGGGATAGTAGTGGAAAAACCACTGGTTGTGTCATTTGGCTTTGGCACATGTGCCATGCCTGGAAACTTCTCAGTGACAACTAATTTAAAGCCTTGGAATGATCAGCTGAGGTTTTAATGATCATTCTGAGGTTTTAAGGATATATTTCAGGAAAAGCTGTAATAGACTTTGCTTCCAGCATGACATATATCTCTGCATAGTCAAAAGAGTTCATGTTAACTGGCTTGAGAATTAGATTTCTCCCTCATCCTCCCTTCATCCTTCATCCTTAATAACTTTTAAAAACACTTTTTTGAGTTCTTGCGATTTGGCATGCCAGGAGCTCTGTAACATCTCACATTTAGCTAGAGGGGTTCTTTGGCTTGCCCATTCCTTCTTCATAAATCACAAAAAAAAAAAAAAAAAAAAAACAACAACAAGAGAAAAATCTGCTGTGTAATGCTAAATATAAACCAGTCATGTTTAGAAATGTTTTGACACAGCGGGCCACATGTATGAAAACGATTTAGGTCTAAAACTCACTTTGTAGCCCATAGGTTACTATGTGCAAAGAAGTGAGTTTTAGACCTAAACCGTTTTCATACATGTGGCCCAGCATGTCAGTGGGATCATTGAGGATTTAAAGGGGTGTTCAAAGAGTTTAAAACGCTTTTTTGTCTGCCAGAGCATGATAAAAAATAGAAAAAAAAAGTAATACCTCTGTGTAGATCCTGTTATGTGCTGGAGGCTGTCCTGTTCATCTTGGCTGTATCACTGAACATTCACAGCTTCACATGCCCGTGAGCGCTGTGGCCTGTGATTGCTGTACCAGTGATGTAAATGAAGAACGTTTAGTGAAACAGCCGAGATGAACTGGAGCTTCACAGAGGTATTATTCTTTTCTTCATGTCCCCACGGCCCAAAAAGTTTTTTAAACTCCTGTAACACCCCTTTAAATCTAGAGAGAAGTGTTCCTTAATTGCCTTGAGGAACAATGTTCGGTTCTTGACATCACAACCCTGATTAAACGTAGTGAAATATAAATGTAATTAGCTGAAATTCATTGTGGATATAAAAAAATAAAATGTAATAATTTACGTCAATAGTCAAGGGCATCTAAAAAGTCATTGTAATATCTATTATAAGTTTAAGTTCCTGTACAGTTGAAAGATTGTGCAAACAGGAAATACATTTATCAGTTGGTTGTTGCTGGAAATTTGGAGTTTGTATGTAACCAAATATTGTCACAAATCCAAATACAGCAACTTTGTATAATTCAGATTAATGATTGATCATTCTCGGATTTTCCAGAAAAGGAGGAAGTTTGATAAATCTTCACTCCCTTCATAGAACAATGAGCAGATTGTAACCTTCAGCAAATATTATCTTCCTACAATGTTGTTGCTTAAAATTTGTCAAGATATATCCTTCTACAGTTGTGCTTGTTTTAGTGTAGAAGTTACTTTTAGTAAGCAGGCAAAGAACAATTCCCTTTGTCTAGTAAATAAATATATATGTTTGCTATTCGAGTGTGCCTCATGCAGAGGATCACTACCAAAAAAAGGGGAGATTAGAAATGTTTGGCCAGCAGAATAGAAAATTCTTATGCCTGTACTTAAATCCTGTGCTGAGTAATTTCATAATATACAGTATTATAGAGTATTATAGAGTATTACAGAGCCTCATTTGTTAGTTATAGAGTTCCAGATCCCATGTTTCCCTTTGCAAAGCAGAGTTAAAGCCTTAGTAGGTAGACAGTAGCAGTACACAAACTACTTTTTATCAGATACATTCCAAGTAATCTGACGAATTGTGCCCACAGCCATTATACAGTAAAACATAAGGTTATATAACATAGAAAGTAAATCTACTCAACAAGTGCATCATGACAGTATGTGAAACGGAATTAAAGGGGTTGTCTCCCTACAGAGTTTCATAGGCTGCATGAATGAAATACTATGTCACTTCCTGGTTCAGACTGACTGAAATTTGCATAAGCTCTGTGGTGTATCCAGCCCTTTGCTTTCAGTTGCTAATTAGATCAGATTAGCTCAGAAGCTTCTGAAACTACTAACAGGACTTTTTATCTGATCCCTCAAACAAAAGCCCTAATTACAGAGCTGTTTACTTGAGATAAATCAAGCTTTTTACTGCCCAGCAGCACAGAGGCTTGCCTCCACCTGTGTGATGACATCACTCACTGCTATCACATAGAACAAACAGCAGGGGGGAGAACTGTTTACAGGTCAGTTACTGAGGGAACTGAAATAGCCAGGGAGATGATTAATTCACTTGTATCTCCTTAAGGAAAACAGATGAACAAAGCAATATATTTGTAAAATGTCTTTATTTTGTGTTCCCTACAATTTGAAAGCTATTCTTTGTAGCGAGACAACCCCTTTAATGTTGTGCATGAGGATATTCTAGAATGTTCTATTTACTTCATTACACCTTTCATCTACATTACTTTGCACACGTATGTGTAGCTGGACTAGGGTCCCCACCACTGTTAAGTATCACAAAATGAAACTCCAGCTGCCACAATCAATGAGATTCTTTAGTCAGTTTCTTTTTGTAGATCATGCCATTTCTTATTTTTTTAGTGTTCAACAATACAGTTAAAAAACTTTGTACATTAAAATGACCTGTGGTTGGTGTCTTTCCGAGTCCATTTTATGCAAATCTTTCCATTTGCATCCTAATTGGGTAACGCTTCAATCTCTAGTTCTGATGACATAGTGAAAGCAGAGCAGAAAAAAACTGCTACGTTTTGGGGTTCGCCCCATTTTTCAAGCACTTGGTATTCTAGATGTTATCAATTATAGGTGCTACTCATAACTGTATACCAGCTATGGACACCTTCATAATTGCTCCAACTGCAGATGCCCCATAAGTGTCAAGAAATGGACAATTGGTATCTCTCGGCAAAAAGTATGAGACTATCAGTTAAGAATACATCATTTTCACTTTTCAGATTTAAAAATAAATTGTTTTCAGGGAAGACATTTACTTTAAATTTTCTCTATAATCATTCCTAACATGCCCGTTTTAGTAAACAGTATTATTCCCAACGTGTTTGGCTTTGATTCCCCCAGGAAATAACTATGGGGCATCTTTCCTTAGATCTATACATCGTGTAGTTATCCTGTTATTCCTCCAAGAAATTCCTAACCAATCTTTTAGGTAGGTGTCACCAGTTCGGGTGTGTCCCTGCAAAATGTGACATTATGCATGGACACACCCCTTAGAAAACTGGGAATGGTGACACCCATTTGACTGATTCAGAAATAAACTTTTAAAAGGAATAAAAGAGAAACATTACAACACACAGTTATAAGAGAAGATGCTCCAAATTGTTATTTCACAGAAAATACAAGTATTTATTAAATCAGACATGTCAGAAGAAGCCAGGGGTAGTCTATAAGAATGGTTGTTTTAAAAATATTCATATCTGTGTGTATTTGTGTACAACAGTTGCAGTGATGTTCTGATGATTCAAAATGCTCATTAGTCCATCAGGATATGATGAAAAATAGAATAAAAGAAGTCTACTTACCTCCTGGAATTCTATTGTCACGGCCGTCCTGGTGATTCTGGTAATGTCCTTGCTTGTTCATCATTCACGTGACAGGTGCAGCCAATCACAGACCACAATGTTCACGTGCATGTCACTGCTGCGACCTGTGATTGGCAGGAAGTGCCGTGGCGATAGAATGACAGCATCTGGGAGGTAAGCATGCTTCTTTTTTTCACCATGCCTCGATGGACTAACGAGCATTGTGAACCGTCGACTACCCCTTTAATTGATATGAATATAGGCTGATTCATTTTTAGTCATACAGATAGATGTGGTTCAGTATAAAACAAGCATTACTGAAGCCATAAGACGTCATACCCATTTAATGATTATTTTATATGTCTACATTTTATTACTGTATAAATGTATTAAATGGCAGTCTACACTTAGCACTGGACTAAAAGCCTATAAGCCTATAATACAGTAGTTGTAATGATTAATAGTAGAATTGTTGATCAATATGAGGCTTAACATTCTTGATGAAAGGTATTTTCAGTAGATGTGGGGTAATTTTCACAATGTGTCATCATGGTTTGAGGTCCAGCTATCACCATAGAAGGCAAAATAAACATGTTTTCATGTGGCTGTGATCCTAAACATTCAGTACCAGGTGCTATATGGTTTTCTTTTCTAATTATCAGTAGAGAGGTAGTGTCAGCAGACAGAGTTTAGTCTTTCTTGACTAAGGCAAATCTTTATTACATTTTATCGTATTGTTTGATCAGGTTTGCTTGATGGTTTACTTTTAAAATGTGTGACAAGTAAATGTCATTCCAAATATTCAAATATCTCTCATTCTAATTTCATCTTAAAAAGCTTATTTCTTTTACTTATACAGTTTTCCAGTATACTTTCAGGATGAATTTAGCATGGCTTTCAAGGTTTCTGCTTGCAATCATTATATGGGAACCTTCATTGTTTCGACTCTTCATGAATGTGCACGTGACCAGGGGAAGAATTGTGTCCTCTTTTGTAAATATTGAAGGTTCTTATTAAATGACAGCAAGCAGAAATCTAGAAAAGCATGAAGAATTGATACAGGCAGTATTTTAGAAAAGTGTCTAACTTTTCGTCATAATTTGTTTGGTGAAAGCATAAACACTTTACATTACTATGGTGAATGTCTTCTGTTTGCTTTAGTTCGTGAAGTGTTCTCTGATATATAGATACTTTCTGATTTGGAATAATACTATGAATAGTTCCTATTATAATGTTATTATTGACATTACTCCAATAGAAACAAGCATAGTAATAAAAGAAAATTCCATGTCATTAACCAGTATCACTCCGTAAGCTGCTAGTCTGTGATTAACCCCTTCAGGACCCGGGTTTTTTTTTTTGTGACACGTTCGTTTTTCCCTCCTCGCCTTCTGAAAGCCATAACTTTTTTATTTGTCCACCTACATAGACACATGAGGGCTTTTATAATGCGGGACAAGATGTACTTTCTAATGGTGTTATTCACTATACTATAGAATATACTGGGAAACCGCAAAAAAAAATTCCAAGTGGGACAAATTGTGAAAAAAAAACGTATTTTCGCCATGTTTCTGGGTGATTTGCGTTTATGGCGTTCAATCTTCGGTAAATATAATGTGTTATCTGTATTCTTCAGGTTGTTACGCATCCGTCAATACCAAACATGTAGGGTTTCCGTTATGTTTTGGTACCGTAAAAAAATTCCAAACATTTTCTATTTTTGACATTTGCGCCGCGGCACCAGTTTGTGCGACCAATAACTTTTTGTACTAACACCTACGGACGTCAGTGAGGGGGCATTTTTTGTGGTCTGAAGTCTACTTTTTATCGCTAGTAGTTTGGAATGCATGCGACTTTTTTGATCATTTTTATTCCATTTTTTGAGTGACGTAAAATGACCAAAAAACGTAATTTTGCCATTTGGAATTTTTTTTCTTCTACGGTGTTCAGCGTAGGGGATAAATGATGCTATATTTTTATGATCAGACTTTTTCAGACGCGGTGATACCAAATCTGTGTAACTTTTTTATTATTTTAATGATTTTATTTGTAAAATGGGGAAAGGGGGGTAATTTGAACTTTTAATACTTTTTTTTTTGTATTTTAAAACTTTATTTTTTTTTTTTACTGTAACATTTAGTCCCCCTATGGTGCTTGACCACTAAGGGGCGCGATTGTTAATACAGCCTAATGCATTGCATAAGCAATGCATTGGGGTTTGTACAAAGATGGCGGTTTCCCCACTTCCTGTCTGCGGCCCGGAAGTGGGGCAAACCGGCCAGGGTAAGTGACGGGAGCCTTCACAAGGCTCCACACCCCCCGCCCGGTCGGATCGGCCGTAGTGCCCCTGCAACCACGTCGATGCCGGCATTTCATTCAGACGCCGCGGCCATCTTTGCCGCGGTGTCTGATGGTAAAACAGCGCCAGTGGGGCGAACCCACCCGCCGGCGCTGTTACTGCCGGGTGTTAGCGGGGGATTTTGCCTGGGGGGGTTCGAGCTATCCCTGCAAAGCCCCTTAGCGGCCCTGGGACGTACTCATACGCCCAGTGTCGTTAAGGGGTTAAATGGAACCTGTGCACATAGATTATGCCCCTCTTGCTGAGGGCAGCACAAGCTAGTGTCAGACCTGCTGTTCCCAGCGCTGTGTCCCTTATCCTGTAAGATGCTGTAGTTTTCGTGTATTTAATGCTCACATCTGCAGTTTTCAGCCAGAAGAGTCATTCAAAGAATCAGTTTTTTTCAAACCCCACCCACTTGAGGCTAGCCCTGCCCACCTCAACTGACCACCCCATTACTTTGAATAGGTAGAAACATGTGAATAACTGTCAGTGGGCGGGGCTAGCCTTTGGTGGGTGGGGCTAACACCTATTCATGAATAAGATTTGAGGGGTAAATGCTCTAAAACTGCAGCATCTTACAGAATAAGGGACACAGCGCTGGAAACTGCTTGTCTGACACTGGCTTGTGCTGCCCTCAGCAAGGGGGGCACAACCTATGCGACAGGTTCCCTTTAAAGCATGTAGAAATTCTGCCAGCATACATTCAATAGGAACGTCAATGCTAAACTTTATGTTTTTCTATTATTATTATTATTATTATTATTATTATTATTATTATTATTATTATTATTATTATTTATTTGTTTATTTTAACCCTTCTTTCCACTTAGTTTTGGCTTTTTTCACTTTTTTTTATCCAAACACATTCAGCATACTTCTCAAGAAAGCTCCTAGCACATATGACATATACCTATAACTTTAGTTTACTTGATGGTGGCAAAAAAGTGTGTTTTTGGTGCCAATAAGCATTTGTTTTATGCTGTATCGCAAAAAAAATACAGAACATTGCACTTTCTTAGACATTAGGCCATCACAGTAAGCATATACAGTATGGTGTATGTTTTTTCCCCATACTAGCCAAAAGCCTACATATGCCATAGTGTGGCTCTGTAGTTGCATATATATATATGAGCTATGTGTTGAAAAATACTCCCAGCAGTAAAATAAATTTGGGATATTCAACCATGAATTGAATTCTTGAAAGTTGAAGAAACTATGCAAACTGTTTTAGAAGAAATCAGACATAGCAACAAAGTAACTCATGGCTTGGTTTACATTTAAGATGTTTTATTTATAGTTCCCAAAGGCAGAGTGTTAGTACGGAAACATACTCTCTGGCTACTGACACAGTCGCAAAAAGGAAGGTGATTTAAGTTCACATTACTCAAAAAAAATAAATAAACTTCTGAGCCCATTTAAAGGGGATACCTATTCTCTGTAGAAATTTTTAACTATGTGTAAGGAAAACAGTTCTAATTTTTAATGTGATTTGCTTAATTGTTGTTTTTCTAAATAGTGTGTTATGTTTTAAATCTGTTTTATGTTATTGTGAACAATACATCAATACATGGACCCCTAAAAGGGGGGTATTTACCGTGATTAGTCCATACAGGTCATTTTGGTAGCACTTAAATTAACACAAACACTACCCTGTACTTATTAAAACAGTGTATAGGTGTAGAGAACCCTTGATATAATGGAATGAAATTCTGGTTACCCCAAAACAATTTAAAAAACCCAAAAAAATAAGGGTTTAAAACCCAGAAAAAAGATACATAAAACATAATTTTATCAGAAGAAAAGAGTTGGGAAAGAAAACGGGAAAAAAAAACCCCAAATATACCCTTCAAGGACCCTTTACCCAAAAATGGGGAAAAGCCCCAAAAAAGGGGGCCCCCCCACGGAACCCTAAACTAACCCGTCGCTAGCTACATCTAAATGAAAAAAGAAAGAAAAAAAAAAAAAAAAAAAAAACTATACTAAAAATGGATGCACAAACAAAAAAGTGCTGTGATAAATAACAATACAAAAGACAATATACGTTTGTGTTCAAAAATACTATGAATTTATGATGCGCATAGAAAGATAATCAAAACGCTAAAATATTCCCAAAATTCCAACGCGTTTCCCCCCTAGATACTGGGGTTTATCAGGGAAAAATTGCAGTTTATAAAAACAAACGGAACATCTAAGAAAAAATTTAACAAAATGTATGCAGTAAAAATAAAAATCAGTCCCTTAATGATGGAAAAACGGGCTGGGAAGATAAGGACGGGGGTCCAGGATAAGTATGTACAGATCCCCGTATTGATCTGAACAGGTCCCAAACAGTAACTTTACCTGGACCTTTTAGTAATCAGTAGCGGGGATCTGTACATGATTATCCTGGACCCGTCCCCTTATCTTACCAGCCCTGTTTTCCTCATTAAGGCGGAGTTTATTTATTGCATACATTTGTTGATTTTTTTTTTAGATGTTCCGTATTGTTGTTATAACTGCAATTTTTCCCCGATGAACCCAGTATCTAGGGGGGAAAAACCGTTGGAATTTGGAATATTATGCGTTATTTATTATTTTTATGACGCATCTCAATTTATGTATTTTTGAACATCAAACATATATTGTCTGTTGTATTTTATTTATCACAGCACTTTTTTTTTTTTGTGCACTCCATTTGTAGTATATGGGTTTTTTGTTTTTTTTTTTTTTTTCTCTTTTTTTATTTAGATTTGCTAGGGACAGGGGTTTTTTTTGGTTTCCCTGTGGGGGGCCCTTATTGGGGCGATTTCCCATTTTTGAGGTAGACGGGCCTTGATAGGGGGATATTTGGGGGGTGTTTTTTCGTTTTTTCCCAACTCTTATTTATTCTGATTAAAAGTTATGTTTTATGATTTTTTGGGGTATTTACCTGTGATTTGGGATTTTGGTTAGCACTTAAATTAACACAGACATGCAAATGAGGGAATGTGTGAGAAGAATGGAGGGCAGACTATTGGTCTTAAAACCACTAGGTAGCTGAGCACATTAAATTTAAACAATGGTAACGATGGTAAAGAATCTTGACCACAATCAATGTTTTCCATAACACACTCATGACATTAAAGCCAAGGAATCCAGACACTCCTCCTATATCAAACACAAGGATTATCAGCTTTAGGGAAGCACAGAACCAAATATTGACCCAAATTAGGGATCTGTCATATTTATATTTGGTATGCCTTAGTTGGTGAATTTATGCTTGGGAACTTGGCGATTATAATTTCTAGCTGGGAGACTGCTAGGAGGAGTTATGACACAAACTGGAATTATGGTTATTAGTGTCCACTGCATATGATTAGCTATTCACCTCTGGGACCAAAGCAAGAGGAAGAGCTGATGGGGTGTTCAAAACACCTTGTGGCATCATAGACCAGTATCAATCTTAGGCAATGCGATGGCATGATTATAAGATTTTAGCCAGAGTATTCTTCAAGCTGTACTCTTCAGCAGAACCTTGCTGCTGAATCCAATTGGTAAAGGTCTTTTTTCATTATTTTATTTCTTTTGCTTATAAAGTAGTCCCTAAAGTTACAATGACCTCAACATACAATGGTTTTTCCTTGGACTTTTTATGTTGAGTATGGATCCCAAGTTACGATGTCCAGGACGCTGCTAATAGTCATGAATATTTTACTTGTAAAACCCCTGTATTAGTGAACAGCATGTAGTGATGGGCAGTCTAGTGCAGCCTCTCTACAGTGCATGTTCTGTACTACACTTCATATGTGCCCGGATGAGGGGGTCCTTTGGAAAGCATGTGAGGATGCCCCTTTATTGGTACTTTGTGTATAAAGTACAAAACTCAAAGAAGCTCCTATTCTCAAAGCAGAAAGTGATTTGCTGCTTCCAGCAACTCTTTCTGAATGTTAAATGTAAGGATTTGCTTTATCTGTATTACTTACCTGCTTAATTTTCTTTCATCTTCATTTCTGCATTATTTAGGGGTCACATGTTTTTAGGCCTAGGAACCAATTATCAGTTTCCTATGGAGTTATGGTTTTAACATACAATACAGACATCTGGCTCCCTAAATCATTTTTCATAATAATAAAGAACATTTTCCACTTTTATGCCATAAAAAAAGGCTACAGACTCAATGGATAATATATATGGATGAGAATCTTTAATCCAAAATACCCCTGCTAAGTTCTAAAACCAGATGCAAAACCATTTACTCATCCCAATTGAAGATTTGCTTCATGGGGCTTATGCACTAACTCTCCTTCCATGACATACACAAATAACTTTATTAGAGGTAATTTCTCTGTAAATAATAAAATTAGTAAAAAAAAAAAAATGCTATTGTTCTTTGCACTCACAGACAAAGCAGTAATTTAATTTGACCATAGTAAAAAATATACTGTTATTGTCTTCAGTATTCCTCTTATTTCTATATATTACATTTTTTGCTTATTATTATACACTTGAAACCAGAAATTTACATATGCTATATAAAAAGACACACATGTATGTTTTTCTCACTATCTGACATGAAATCAGACTAAACCTTACCCGTTTTAGGTCACTTAGGAACCAAAATTATTTCTATTTGCCAAATTCCAGAATCATGAGAGCAAGATAATTTTAAGGCATATTTATTACTTTCTGGGAAGTCAGAAGTTTACATACACTAGGATTACTATGCCTTTGTACAATTTGGGACAGCCCATATGATGATGTCATGTCTTTGGAAGCTTTTGATAGGTTTATTGACAACATCTGAGTTTAAAAGAGACACACCAGTGGATGTATTTTATTGCACACCAGAAACACACTGCTTCTGTGTGTAACATCATGGGAAAAATCTAAAAACATCAGCCAAGATATCAGGAAGAGAATTGTAGACTTGCACAAGTCTGGATCAGCCTTGGGTGCAATTCCTAGGTGCCTCATTCCTCTGTACAAACAATTATACGCAATTACAAACAAGATGGAAATGTCCAGCCATCATACTAATCAGGAAGGAGACAGGTTTTGTGTCTCAGAGATGAACATGCTTTGGTCCGACATGTGCATAACAACCCAGCAACAAAACCAAAAGACCTCGTGAAAATGCTGGCGAAAGCTGGTAAGATTGCATGATTGTCCACAGTGAAACGAGTACTGTATCAACATGGGCTGAAAGGCCACTCTGCCAGGGAGAAGCCATTACTCTAAAAGAAACATATAAAAGCCAGAATGTTTGCAAATGCACACAGGAACAAAGACCTACATTTTTGGAGACATGTCCTGTGGTCTGATGAAACTAAAATTGAATGGCTTGGCCATAATGACCATTGTTACGTTTATAGGAAAAAGGGAAAAGCTTGGAAGCTTAAGAACACCATTCCAACTGTGAAACACGGGGGTGGCAGCATTATGTTGTGGGGTTGTTTTGCTGCAGGAGGGACTGGTGCACTTCACAAAATAGATGGCATCATGAGGAAAGAAGATTATGTGGCAATACTGAAGCAACATCTGAAGACATCAGCCAGGAAGTTAAAGCTTGGGCGGAAATGGGTCTTCTAAATGGACAATGACCCGAAGCATACTGCCAAACTGGTTACAATCCTATTGAAAATTTATGGGCAAAGCTGAAAAGGCAGGTGCGAACTAGGCGACCTACAAACATGGCTCAGTTACACCAGTTCTGTCAGGAGGAATAGGCCAAAATCCCTACCAACTATTGTGAGAAGCTTGTGGAAGGATATCCAAAATGTTTGACCCAAGTCATACAGTTTTTTGAGCAGTTCTACTAATAAATAATGAAACGTATGTGAACTTTTGAATTTGCAGAAAGCAATAAAAATGTTTTTTTCTGATTTCATGTCAGATAGTGAAAAAAAAAATGCATATGTGTCTTTTTATATAGAGTATGTAAACTTATGGTTTCAACTGTATGCTTACATGGTACTAACAGGTTCCTCAGCATGGCTCACAGATTTCCTCATCCCCTCTTGTCCTGCAAAAAGATTATAAGTGTGACAAGCCACACCATGGCCCATCCTTTTGGCCCCAGGTGTGCCCATTTACCTTTCGCTGCATTGTGTGATATCCTGGCTCTCTATCTCTTGCTTGCTCCCTTGTCCTAATGTCTGTTCCATAGGGCATGCACACGCTTGCTCTAGACTATTTAAAGGGCCAGCATGCACCACCCAGCTTTCCCAGGCAATGACCTTTACTATAAAGGCACCTCCCCTTCTCTGTTCATTGAAAAATGATAGGTGTGGTTCATGCTACTTGGTTTGGGTTTATATATATCAATATACTCGGTATCTGACTCTTTTACTTGTTCCATACCATTATGTTTGTCTGCTGCCTGCCCTGACCTTCTACTTGTGACCTGATTATGCATGAACTTCACCTGTCCTGACCTTCATCCTGTGACCCATCATTGAGAGAATTCCACTTGTCCTGACCCTCTGCTTGTGACCCAATTACGTCTTATCTTTTCTCCTCTGGTACTGAACTTGTCCGTCAGCTGTGACCACGGGTGATCACGTCGGGGATAGTGACCAGGGAGTTTCCTGACACAAAGACCAGATTCCTTGTATAATAAGTTAAAAGGTAAAAACTATGGGGCTGCTTAGACTCCACTTCTCGGTGTGGATCTACACTATAGCTAGCGGCTGACCTGCTTGTGACAGTTAGTACCAGGGTGTAGAAATAAGCTGGAGTGACTGAGGGAAAGCTGTGCAAACATACAAAGACATACAAACTGCATGCGAGGTTTTCATTTGTGACCACTGAGCATAGTCCCCCAATTTCTTCAGACTAAAACAATGGATAAAAATATAATAAAGATTGCAAGGGATATATTGATTATACAAATAATGAATATAATGACTATTTCCTTATTACAGGGATTGTGTTCTGAAAGCAACCCTTTTCTTTTATGCCTAATAAGGTCATATGGATGACATAGGAGAAAGAGGCACCTGATGGCCAGGCTACTTTCCAAGGGCTGTTGTCAATATTAGGCAACCACTTTTAATATTGAGTCATAAAAAGATATTGAAGGATAGTTGTGGTCACGGTTCTAGCACATTCTAGACATCATTTCAAATGATTTACATATCATTTGAACCATAAAACGTGTACCTGAACACACTAATAGCTTTAACATATTTTAGTTTACTTTCTGGAAATTAATCGTTACACTTTCCTAATGCAGAGACATCTAGTTCAGCCCCTCCTATTGGCAGAAACACTAGAGCAGATTACCACTAAACAAAAGATAATCCTTTCCAGCTGCTGAGGGGATCCACATTAGAGTTGTGGTTACCCAAGACTGGAAATGCGTAAGTAGGAACACCTGATGGAGCACAGGGAAATTGGAACACTGGGAACGTAAACGCATATTTTTCAGTGTACAAGGCATTGCTGGCTTCATGGTGTCTGGCTTTTGTATAATTGATTGTGATAATTCAGAGACACTGAGATTTTGATATTTTATAATTATTACATTGTAAGAGAGTATATTATATTGTATTCAGGATTTTCTCAAGGTAGAGGATTACAAAAAATTCATGGTAAAACTTTGACCAGACTGGGAGTGTTGCACCCACTGTATCTCACCCCATTCTAATAACTGTTACTACAGCTGGCTGAGCAGAGGATGTGGCTGCCGGTCATTGTGGACAATGTTTCCTAGTCTCCTCCTTAGGAGAGTAGACTGGGATCCGATCTCTCGCCACATCCCCTGCTAAACCATGTCTGTTGTACTTTATAGACTGCCCCTTGTGTCCTACTGTAAGAAGAGAAGTGCCAAGAGGACGCTCGTTGACAGTGGTAGTAGCCAGTAAATTTTCTCCCCCACCGCTTGGCAGGGCAAGCATTGTAGAGTACAGCAGACTTTGCTGAATAAAGGATGTGGCTTAAGGAGTTAATGAGAAAAGCTGCTGCAACCACTGAGTCTCCTGTAATATACACAGCCTATACATATAATCATATGAGGACCATGTAACACCACTGTAGAAGGGTCAAATAATATCACTTTAATTGCCATTAGATAGTATCTGCATAACACAGAGCCATACTGTTACCAAGTAATACCTATACACTAAGAACTCACGTTACCACCATGCAATGAGTGAATAATACCGTCATATGACAAAAATCTATCGTACCACAATATAGTGGTGGATACCGGTTTTACACTGACAATCTGCAGACCATACTAATACAATTCAGTTAAATCCATCAATTCACAGATGATGTCTTCTTATTACTCTTTATTCACTTTCCTTGTTCTTCTCCATCTGACCTTGACCACTATGATGATTGTTCCTGGCCATGACTTGTCTCTTTGGGGTTTGCTACCAAGAAACCTTTGGATTCTTTTTGTCCAGCAACCTCACTACCAATTTTTCACCCTGTGGATACACTTTCCACCCAGCTGCCTATTGGATAGTTCCATCTTCCTGTATTCCCTTATACCCTGCCTGCTGCTGCTCCTGGTGCATAGTCACCCCCAAACAGACAATGCCCCAGATAGTGATAATGCCCCAGACAGTGATAGTGTTCTCCTCAGAAAATGCCCCTTAGTGCCATCATTACAGAAATAGTGTTGTCCCTTAGTGTCCTCTGAAATAATAATGGTACCGTCTTAGTGCCCACCTAACCATAATAGTGACATGAAGTGCTTTTTAATACGGTAATACTGCCTCTCTTAGTGCAATCCTTGCTGCACATAGAAAAAAATAAATGTAACTCAAGTTCAGCCAAAGGTGGAGAAAAGATGTGTATGAGGGGAGGGGTAAAGTCAATTTCAGAACTTTGTTTCCCCCTTGTTCATCAAGAGAAATATGGCATCCATTAGCCATGAACAAATCTCCCTTAAAAGGAAACATTTTGCTCCTGATCCCAAGTGGTGGTCAGCCGAGATCAACATTCAAAGCAAGATTCCTGCACATAAGTGTTAATATTATTTTATTGAAAGTCTTTTTTGAAGCCCTCAACATTTCTTGCTGTGACCAGCTCCTCCACAGATTCACAGTTCTTATGATAAAAAGGATTTTTACATCTGGATTTTGACATTTTCCTTCTGGAAGCCTTGACCTCTAATGGGTTTCACAAAAAACAGCGCTTTTTTTTTTACCAAATTTTTATATGGGACATTTATATACTCTTATACTAAATAGTAATGTCTCCCCTTAGATGTCTCTTCTTAAAGGGGTTGTCTCACT
Organism: Phyllomedusa bahiana; assembly: GCA_025379985.1. Classification (NCBI taxonomy): domain Eukaryota; kingdom Metazoa; phylum Chordata; class Amphibia; order Anura; family Hylidae; genus Phyllomedusa; species Phyllomedusa bahiana. The sequence goes on along the minus strand of JAODAL010000631.1, from coordinate 155,040 downwards.
ACATTGATTCATCTTACCTCAGTCCTGTGTTCTTGGTTTCATGTTGAATTCAGGGGCATGTTTACTGGCTTCTACTAGGCTGCAGTAGAAGCCAGGTCTGTAGCTATAGCAACCAGTGCTGGCAGCCTATCAGGATAGATCAAACAGGTCTGTAGCTATAGTGACCTGAGGAGCTGATGTATCCATACAAGAGGAGATATCTAGGAATAGGTAGGACACTGTTAATGGACATATATTGCAAAGTGACTTGTTTTTTGCAAGATCTTTAACATAAAAAGCAATCCTTGGAGTGAGACAACCCCTTTAAGTTTCTTTCTTTTACTTCTCATTATGCCACCCATCAGTTTAGCTCCTCATCTTTGTACGTTCTCTAACTCCATAGCATTTATACTATGAACTGATTCCCAGAACTGAATTGCATATTCCAGCTGAGACCACACCATCCTCAGTAAAGAGGTAATATTATGTCCCCCTCACACAGGTCCATGCCTATTTTAGTACAATACAATATCCTGTTGGCCTTAGAACTAGCTGACTGCATGCTGAGGTGTAGTCTAGAAGTACACCCAGATCCTTCTCTACCAGCGATTCTCCCAGTTTTTCTCCCTCTAGCACACATGATACATGCAGATTATTAGAACCTAGATGTGTAACTTAACATTTATGCAAAGAGACAATGGGGCAGATTTATCAATAGTGTCTAACTCTTAGGCCGTGTTCACACGGCTTATTCCCGACGGATTTGTGAGCCGTATTGAGCTCACAAATCCGCCATGAATAAGGGGCGGGCGGGGCGGCGGCGCGGGGGCGCCGCTCCCGCCCCATAGACAATGCATTGTTTTACGGCGCGTCCGCGCCGTAAATAATGTGCATGTCACTTTCTCCCCCCGCGGCGGAGTCGCCGGGCGGGGAGGCGCGACGGAATCCACTGTTGTCTATGAGAGCAGTGGATTACCGTAATGACAGGGACGGATTGGCGCCGTACTGAAGCGCAAATCTGACGCGGAGTACGGCGCCAATCCGTGCCCAAATAAGCCGTGTGAACGAGGCCTTATAGTGCCACTTATGTTATGTAGCATTTCTCAAGTCACATCTGATTTATTGAGCCTTGAAATTTAAACGGGATTAGAACAAACCAGATTTTCATCTGCATGCAGCTGTTTCGGGGTGTTGCCCCTCATCATTGTGAAGTAGAATGCTGATTGGCTCGGTGAGAGGCTTTAAGGGTAGTTCAAAAGGGGTAATGTTTCACATTAGGAAGAGGCACAATGTAGATGTGTAGAGAATTATACACCATTAGTTGCTCCACTGGGAAATGAGTTAGGACTCTTGTAGCGCCATCTATTGGGTGTAGCGTTCTGTCACAGCTGCAATAAAGTATTTCAGCGACCATGTGGAACAAAAGCACTGCATATGAACAAATCCTATGAGCTTGTGCACACAGGATTATGCATTGTATTGTAAAACATTGCTAAATTCTATTGTAAAAATACATCCACATAGTGCAGCAGAATATGTAACTTGACATGGTTCACTTGTGCATTTTTTGGTATATTTAATCTATTTATTTTTTGGGGAGAAAACCTTACAAAATATTATTGGTAGAGCAGGTTTCTGTACACCATGTTCTACAAGTTTAACAAACAAAATTACATTGCATGTATTTCTCATTTATTCACATCTGGATACTGTGTGTTCTCTGTTAGAATAAAAATGCATTGAAAAAATGCAACAAGAATGTGACTAAGTACTATGTGTATTGGCCTGAGATATGACATTTTTGATGAAAATTTTTTATCCTATTACATATCCGTGTCTATAACCCAGACCATGACTGAATGTGAATATGTTGAGGGCAAAGGCCCCATGCAAATTAGAAAAACTTTGGCTGCACCCATCAATTTCAGCAGCGCCACTGACTGCATAACATATATGGGGTCCTCCCAATATCATCTGTCGGTGGAGAGAAGGGTCAGTTGTGTTGAGTTTCAGTGCCCAATATTTTTTCTTCCCTAGAGATAAGCCACCAGAGTTGTTTGGCAGTTTCTGTTCTCTTCCCATTGAAAATACATTTGTATGGGGGAATCGGGAGGAACAGCTGTCAGTTACTCAAGCGTATGGTCGACAGCTATTGCAGTAGGGGATCCTTAAAGCTGATTGTCAAACCCAAACATCATGCTAAAGTTCAAGGTCCACAGTTCTCATCTTATGTAGATTATATACAGGATGGGAAAATAACTGTAGAACTGATGGAGATGTGTTCACTTAACAGAAACCAGGCTTCAGCCAAATGTTCCCAACAGCTTCAAGTACAAAGGGGAATCTTATGTGTGGTCTAAGTCAGTTTGCAGTGTAACATATTCTTCGTAGCCGCTTTTCACTGCAGTAGCTGTCCTTCAATGCTTACATGAATGAAAGCTATATTGTTCAATTGACAGTTATGCACACTACAGAAATATTTATGCAATCCTATATTTTATTCGGATGTTATAGGAGTAACATTTATCTTAGAAGTTGTTGACATGTTTTGTTCTTCTCTTTTCTTCCAGTGTAAATAGTAACAAGTCTAACATCTCTTCCTCTTTTCTTCCAGAGCTTCAACAGACAAAGACATCTGAGTTTTACAGTATATCGCAGAGCCCCCTGGACTATAGGATTTTGCTAATGGATGAAGATCAGGACAGAATCTATGTGGGCAGCAAAGATCACATTCTGTCTCTGAATATTAACAATATAAGTCACAGTCCTCTGAGTGTAAGTGGATGATGAACTTTTTTCGTTTTCAGCTGACGGACTGCATACATCTACCCTTTTATGGCTATATGCACAACTACATGATTGTTATAGAGTATCTTGTGTGTGAGTATTTGCCATCTTTCTAAAGTTACACTGTTGTAACTTAAAACAATATTTTAACTTGAGACTTTTACTCGATAGAAAGCAAGAGGTTGTTTTTGAAGACCCCAAAATGCCTATGCAAAATACAAAAAATAAGGTTAAAGAAAAATAAGTAGATAACTAATCCAGATAAAGCTTGTCCTTACATATAACAGCCAGTAAATCAGTATCTATGTTGAGGACAGGAGCTTCTTCAGGGTTTTGTATACTGATTAGAGAAGAAAAGAAATAGAGTCACCCTTACATGTTGTCCAAAGTAGTTTCTCCTCTTAGTCCAAGTAAATAGCATTACAGCAATAGTACAGGTAGAGGACAGTACAGTACATGTAATACAGGTAGAGGGCAGCACAGTACATGTAGGAATGTATGGTACCTCTGAAACGTGCTAGCACATACGCCTCAGTAATGTAATGCCTTTTGCATGACTCTCTTTAAATGTATAACTGAAATTTTTATTTTATTTTAAAATTGCATTAAAAATCAGAAGCACTGTCTTGATTTAATATCCAGTACACTGAGAGTAAACAAAGGACTCTTTCATTGCTGCAGACTGCTATATTTCATGTTTAAATGAGCACTAGCACCAGATTTAAGTGCCCCTCCCTTTTGAAAATGTATGAAACGAGAATATTATATAATCCACTTTTACACTAAATGCTTGCACTATTTTAGTGTTACGTCTCGCAATTTCAGAGGGATCAGCAAGAAAGGAAATTTTGGGCCTGTTTTTCACCTGTTTACTGCCATAGGTTCTGCAGAATAGTGTGTGTAACTTAAGATAAGTAGGAAAGTAGTAGAATTACTAGGACTGGTTCACATTTGCAGCGGAAGTTCCATTAGCAGCCTCCTTTAAACATTGCATTCCAACATGATGCAAAAAATAGCACAGCATGCTGTCATGGGGGCTGGCGCGGGTGCCGCCCGCGACCTTCCTCCTGCTGCCCGGGCTTCAGCGCCAGTTTACTTACCCGTCCACGCTCCTGTGCTCCCTGCTCCTGCCTGTGCCGGCCGCTGGTCCTATATATGGTACACACCCCCTGCACTCTCTGCCAGATTGTTGGTGTGCGTTCAGTGTCATTTTAGAGAGATGTTGGAGTTCTGTATTGATTACCCGTGTACCAGTCCGTACCGCTACGTTCCTGACCATTCCGTTATGCCGCCTGCCCTGACCGCTGCCTGTCTCTGACCACGAACCTCTGCCGGCCGCGTCCTGACCTCCCTGCCTGTCCCCGACTACGTCTCCGGATTAACGATTCTGTACCACGCATTACCCGCGCCAGCCATCGCAAGCAAGTCACGTCAGGGGTAGCTACCTGGTAGCCTCCCGCCGCAGCAAGTCCATCCCGCTTTGCAACGGGCTCTGGTGAATACCGGGGGCTACTTAGACTCCACTCCCTGGCGTGGCTTAACTATCATCGCTTGCGGTGGTCCAGCGAATCCACCAATCCCTTACACATACAGTGCTATTTTTCAGTTCAAATGACTGATGAAAACTCAATGGAGCCAATGATAGTCAATGGAGTCCCTTGAGCTCCATTGGTGTCCATCATTATTTTCAATCCACGGTGTCTGCCATTATTTTTAGTATTCTGTTTTCTTTGATGGACAGTAACAGCACAAATATGAAACATGTCCAGTATCTTGAAATTTCCACAGTGAATGACATACTAAAGTCTTACATTAAAAAAGAAACATTACAGGGGTTGTCTCACTATAAACATTGATGGAATATCGCTATCTGTCAAGTATGAGCACCAAAATATCTGTGTTTTGATCGGAGTAGTGGTTGTTATTCTCCCATTAAAATCAATGAGAGTTTTGAGTACAGTCGAGTGGCATCAGAATTTACATTCGCAATAGACCCATAAAAGGTAGTAACATCTCAGTCCCCAAAAGTTATGTTCTTCAGTGTTACCATTGACCGATCATATAAATATAGACATACTGATTAATACAGTATGCCTCTGAGAGGGCTAAGTAAGGATTATTTTATGTGCTACACACAAAATATATACAACCCTATACTAAATCGCAGTAAGACATACATAGATCAAGATTGGCTTATTTTCTTATAATAATATTGTGTGTGTTCTCTCTTTTTTGTTTGCAATCAGGTTTTCTGGCCAGCATCTACAATCAAAGTTGAAGAATGCAAAATGGCTGGCAAAGATCCCACAGTAAGTCAGTGAGGAAAATGCTTGTCCTGTGAGTCAGGTTGAGGCCAGTGCAGCCAAAGGAAAATTCAATAAAGGGTGTAGCTTTTACTAGTTATCCCCTGTGGAGTTAATAGCATTTGAGCACTAATTTCCAAAGAACAACCTGTAGGTAATAATCCAGTTCTGTACACATAATTGATGAATTAATATGTACATTCATCAGGCGAGACAGATGGCATTTTGAATTAATGACTTAATTCTCATAAAATGTATCTTAATCCTTATGAATATTAATACCTGTGCATGTTAGCACATTTTATCTTACTGTTTTTACATGTTAACTACATGGTGTTAAAAGGAAAAAAAACTTCTATTTCAAGATATAGCAGCAGCGGAACTTAAATATTATCCCTCGGTAGGTGTCCTTATTTATAATAGTAGCGCAGGATATCTCCCTGTAGAGACAAGATGTTTTTTTAACATGAACGGGATACAAGATAGACTACAAATCTTTTACCAATAGCAAAAGGCGTAGGTGCTGTCCTGCTATAGCTAAACACCTGGAAGCCACCTCAGATAGTTGTACAGTGCATTACTATCTCCTAACCACCAGGCATTATTGTCAGTTTTTCCCTTTCAGCGCTTTTTTTTTTTTAATGAAACATTTTAGGTGTAATTTCAACAGGAATTAGAGTTAAAAGCATGTTCTAAAAATATAATGCCTTAACAAAGCCAGACGGCTCTAAAGCACCCCAGGACTTGCTCCTCTGTTCTCTCAGTGTCTGACACTCAGGAGAGAGACCTGTTCTCCATTCACTTACTGTAGTGGAGAGTGGGGAGAGAACATTCTCTGGGTGAGTGCAGAGGAACAGTTCCTGGGGGGCTTTGAAGCAATAGCAGCAGAGTATCGTGGATTTATGTACATTTTTCTTTTTTTACCCCAGCCAGGTCCCATTTAAACATATTTTTATGGTTGGAATACCCCCCCACTCCTCTTCATTGCAGTATGAGTTTTGTCTTAGGCCTAATTCACACTTCCATATAAAAATTTGAATCAAATTTGGATGAGTAATGAGTATTTTTTTTAGTTTGTTCAGTTTTTGCTTTATAGTGGATAGTTGTTTTGTTCTGCTTTTTGTTGTAAGTTGTCTGTTTTCATTTGTATTTGTTTCATTTACTTTTAAAAAATTAACTATTTTGGTAATATTGAATCCATTGACTCACATGGCCTAAAACAGTACCAATGTGGACTGCTGTATTTTGCTGCTTTTAAAAAAAAAAAAAAAAAACACATTATGGGCTACATGTATTAAACTGTTTAGGTTTAAAACTTACTCTTTTGCCCATAGTAACCTGTAGGCAAAAAAGTGAGTTCTAGACCTAAACAGGTACATACATGTGGCCCTATGTGCCTTATTTGTACATTCATGAAAATGTAGAAAAAAACACTGAAATGAATTGAGAACCTTTTTTAAATAAATAAAATTAACCAATACTCGATTCTATGGAAGTATGAATGAGGCCTAATGCACATTGCTTTGAGACCGTATAATGACACACAGTCACACATGGCTTCATATGCTGCTAAATACATACAGCATCAGTTCCTGCCACAATTTATTTATTCTGGGTTTGTGTGGAATCCAGAAGATAAAATTGTATATGCCCACGTATGAAATCAGAGACATACAAAGGTATGTTCTTTTAAACTTTCTCTGTTATGTCTCTACAAAACAAAGTCCTAATACATTTGTGTGTGACACCTGAGACCTCAAAGACTTTGCCTTTCTATAGCAAAAAAAAAAGAGTTACAATAAATCTGTTAAAACAACAACATGTCACTAATGTCTTTATTAAGGAAACTTAAAGGCAGATCTATCCAGCAGAGTCTGTAGACAATAAGCTGTAATCTGCTGGGGAACCTGAAAGCTACAGTTAAGTTTCCCTGCAGTGCCACCAGAGGAGAAAGTAAGAATTACACACTTTTCATTTACATGAATGGACAGCGCGTATAATGCATGGATGTGACCAGTCTTCTTAAATAAGAAACGCTCTTTTTAGCTGCTCTGCCTAATCAATGTGGGCCCTAAACAGAGTAGCCCTTTATAAACTTAAAAGTCTCTAACAGAATTATGGAAAAATGTGTTTTTTAAAGCTCTCCAACCTTCTAAATTTGTAATGAAAGATATTTCCCTTTTTTACCCCACCCCCGCCATCATGCACTACCTTAATTACTATTCAAGTATCGGATTCCCGTTTAAATTTAATTTAAAAATGGGGTAAACTTTTGGTAAACTTTTTCTAGTTTTTTTTGTATTTTTAGACTGAAAAACACAAAATAATTGAAATTCACCCAAGTAACTGGGCAGGACAAATTCCCCCCCTCCCTTAAATTTTTAAGGGTCAAGGAAAAACCCATTTGTTCCCCAAACAAAAAAAGGGACATGCCGTTAGTTTTTAGGTAATGCTCATAAACCCTCAATGAACACCCCCATTAAAGCGGGGTTGCAGAAAGACCCAATCTGCTTTGTTTTAATGTTTTATCCCAACATAAAAGGGGGCCCAAATTATGAAACAAATTAGATGAAAACATTAGAAACATGAAGAAAGCTTTTAAAAAACATCTCATGTTTTGAAATTTGGAACCCAATTCCCCAAAATTGGTTTTGGGCCCAATTTAAATTTGGTTTAAAAAAAAATTTTTATAAAATAGGGGTTTTAAAATTTAACTGAAACCCTAAAGCAAAAGGTTAATTTACCAGTTTGGGGGAACATAGAAGCCCTCTTCTCCCCTTTTAAAACCCCAATTGCAAAAGGGAAAATGCTGTCTGTCTTTCCCTTTGGAATTTTTACAACTAGGACAAAAAGCTTTATATTTTTTTCCGTAAACCTTTTAAACCAATGGATTACCCAAATTTTTTATTTGACAGAGAAAAATTTACTGAAATCACCTTATCAAATCAAGGACAAAACCCTTGAAATAACTTTTAAGAAAAGCGAGTAATTTTGGGGAAAGTTTTTTCCATTTTGGGGGGGGACTTTTAAAATTTTAAAATCAAACTTTCTCCTTTTTTCATTAGATAGCCATTTAAATTGACAAAAAACCAATATACATTTTTAAAGATTCAAAAATAAGGGAAATAAATGAAAAAATTGATTAAAAAAAACCTGGATTACCAGGTTTCAATCAAAGGACACATTTTTAATTAAAGGTTTTTGCTTGCAACAAACACCAAGGAGAAAGCAAACGGGTTAAACTCTTTTGGGAAATTCTTTTTTAAACCCCAAAATTTTGGTTTCCCCCCTTTCCCCAGGGAAAAATTAAACATGTCCTCCTATTCAATCCCCCTTTTACCTTCCGCAAAAACTGAGAAGTTCCCCGGGGGTTTCCGGGCTGCAAAATTTTCCTACTTTTAATTACCCCCTATTACCCCAATGTAAGAAAAAGGCCCCTTAAAACAAAACCTAACAAAAACAAAAATTGGTGCAAAAGGGAAAAGGAAAAAAGGGCCATGTTTTTATTTTCCGGAATTTGTTTTTTATTTTTATATAAAAAAAGCTAAAAAAAAACGGAAATTAAAAAAACCCTTGGTTTTCCTTAAACATACCCAAAACATAATTACCCCCGGGCCTTTTTTAAAACCCCCTCTTTTAAAAACTACAAAAGGTTAATTCCAAATTTTCTCTTTTTTTCCAAAAACTTATAACGAATAGCACATGTTTTTTTTCCCCTTTTGAAAAATTTATCCCCCATTTTTCCGGGGCATTTACATTAAAATGCTTAAAAAATGTACTGCATCACACCAAACTGTTGCAGCTGGATGTTGGCTAAATGTATGTTGCAAAATAAAAAAAATGCACTACATAGAATGCATTTTTGGTTGTGGCAATTTTCTTGATTTTCAACACATTTCTTTGGGGTCAGTAGCATTTTTTTCACAACAAAGCATGCTCTGAATATGACACTTTTTCTGCTGTTTTTACCATAGGCTATATTATAGGACTAAAAAAAAGTCAGAACAAAGTGCATTACAATAATTAATGAATAGAAATAAACATGCATTAAAACACTTGTATTATTTGGTACATATAATTTTTTTTTGTACATTTTCATAGAATGGTTATAATGAAGGTATATATAGTGCACACATACAGACATATTCAGAAGTAAGGAATGGTTTTCTGCACACCCATTGAGATGAATAGAATAGTTGAGAACGTTTTTGCACAAATCTGCCACGTATATACTCCTAATCCAAAGCTGACCAGAATTGTGATTCTTACACAGGAATGATCTAAAGACATTCTAAGTAGTATCTGCCATTTTACAATGTACAATAACAAAAAAAAAAAAACCTACCCCCAACCCCGATTTTAGAAAGATGCTGTCATTTTTCTGGTGTTTTTTTTTTTTTTTTTTTAGAATCACTTAAATCTTAATGTTATAATGTCAAACACCATTAAGGTTTAACACGAGTTATTCAAGTGAATGTCTACATATTTCCCTATGGAATCTTTCCAGGAATTTGACTGAAATTAAATTTTCATTTTTTTCTGTAGAAAGTTGATGTCTAAGTAAAGAGTGAATCTAATGTGAGCAATTTCCTGCCTGAACTAATTCCCTAATTACATGTGAAATTTAGCATAATGATCGTGATGAAATTGTGTTATTTATCATGTGCTAATGTTTAAATCATCAGAAAAATTGATTTACTATGCAGTCAATGACAACACTGCAGAATGTGTCCTGGCAGATTACAGTATGCCGAAAGACCAAGGGCCACATGTATGAAAACTGTCTACGTCATTATGTTGCCCATAGCAACCTATCAGAGCGCCCCTCTCATTTTCCAGAGCACTATATGAAATGAAAGGGATGCTCTGATTGGTTGCTATGGACAACAAAGTGAGTTTTAGACCTAGACGGTTTTCATACCTGTGACCGCAAGTGGCTTATAGTATATAGGTCTGCTTTCTGTGTAGTATAGTCGTTGTTTGCTTTTAAAGGGGTTGTCTCCCGTCGAGAGTTTCATTGATGCATCCTGTCACTTCCTGGTCAGACTGTCTGTAATTAGCATATGAGCTCTGTGCATTCACTCTGTGTTTTAAACTCTGTGTTTTCAGTCTGCTAATCAAGTAGAAGGACAGGTGTGCACGCTCATCTCCCAACGTGGTAGTAGAGGCAAACATCACCGTAGTCTCCCGTGGTAAAAACGAGCAGCTTTATTAAATCCAATGTTAAAACAGCACATTGAGCATGTTTAGCAGCCTATGACAGACTAACGCGTTTCGAGCTGTTCTAGCTCTTGATCACAGTCAAACATATGCTACTAGTGCTCTATTTAAATATAAATATACAACCAATCATAGTGCAGCTTTCTATCACGTCATTAGATACGACGTCATGCTCTGAAACTGAGGCTTAAGGGAAGGCAGACCGGACATAAACAGGTACATAGTAATGACATATGAATAGATACCAAATATCAATATATATATAAGAGAAATCAGTTTTATAATTCAAACCTGCCAGGAATCTCGTGTCTAGATTGAGTATCCAGTATGCCTCCTGTAGCCTGAGCTTCTTGAGCCAATCATCACCTTGATACGGACATTCTACACCTTCAACAGCATAACATGTTAACCCATTAATTTCACCTTTGTGCTTCTCTATAAAGTGCCTTTCAGCACCTGAAACCTGTGTTTGATGATCCTTTATACTGCTGATATGTTCAGCCAACTTAGCTTTAAATTTGCGCTTTGTACTCCCGACGTATTTTTTGTTGCAGACACCACATTCAATAATATATACATGATAGCTATTGCAATTAAGGAAACGTTATATGATATGATAACTTTTTTTGTCATGTATATCACTAAAACTTTGTTTTTTTACAAAATTTACATATATTGCAGTGTGGGCCCCCACATTGAAAAAAGCCCTTTTGTGCCAACCATGTTTTACTTGTTTTTTGCTCACATAGTGTACTGGGTGAAATGATGTTGCCTATCGTTTTGTTTCTTTTTGGGACACATTGTACCCCTTGATCAATGATTTTACTCAAAATAGGATCCTGTCGTAATATATGAATATTTCGCAAAAAAATAGATTTAATCTCTTTAAAGTTGTTACTGTATTTAGTAGTAAAATGAGTAGTCTGCTTATTAGTTTAGAGTAGCTTAGAAGCCCTATGAAACTGCTAGCAGGAGGTTTATCTAAAGTAAACAGCAGTAATTACAAGCTTTTGTCTGAATGATCAGATAAAGACAAGCTTTTTACTGCTGGCCAGCACAGAGCTGCTGCGACCTGTGTGATGAGGTCACTCACTGCTACCACACAGAACAAACAGCAGGGGAGAGAGAGTAAACAGGTCAGTCACTGAGGGAACAGAAAGAGCCAGAGAGGTGATAATATCACTTGTAGCTCCTTAACAAAAACATATGAACAAAGCAATATATTTGGAAAATGTCTTCATTTTTTGTTCCCTACATTTTGAAAGCTATTCTTTGTAGCAAGACAACCCCTTTAAGATCCATGATGCATGACAAACAAAGGTGTTCTTGGCTATTCCATACACAAGTAGATGTCTAATGTTAGACTTAAAGGAGTATTTCCATTACAGCAGGTGGCACTGGAAAGGTCAAATACTGTAAAGTAAACAATTTTCAAAATGCATGTTTATAAAAAAATATGTGTGCCCTATAGGCCTTTTTTGCACTTTTAACGTCCTCTCTTGTCTCCTTGGTTGCCGACCACCTCTGTGTGCTTTCTGTTATAGCTGGTAATGCAGCTTAACTGTGAAGTTGCCTGTGGTCAGCATTGAAGAGACACCTTGACTCAGGTGCACTCACCCTCTCTCTCCCTGGCCCGACCAGACCACAGCTTATTCTCAGCCAGTCTTTGATAACGCTGCATTACCAGCCACCATTGAGAGCACACAGTGGTGGTTGGTTACCAAGATGACAAGAGACCAAATTGAAGATGCAAAAAAGGCCTGTATTAGGTAAAGCGTACATATTTTTTAATAACTTACACTTTTACAATTGCTTACTTTACAGTAATTGGTCCTTCCAGCAGCTCTTGCTATAATGGGAATACCCCTTTAAATTATCTACACCCCACTTACAACTTTAACATTTTTTATTGCTGATAAATTACCCTTTTATGATTAGCCTTATTTTACGATATATTAGCATTCTGCACAGTAAAACCAAATATATTGCTAGGGGAAAATCATGAGCAGCTCATTACCACACATCAGTATGCAATAGTTATTGACATTTCCAAATAGTCTGATTATGAATAATTAAAAGGTGCTTCTCCCTAAAAAACCTCACCGCTTTTGAGACACACTCATTGCTTCTCACCTAGCCAGCCCGTGTCTTTATCTGCACTGATGAGGGACAACACCCCAAAACACCTGTCTGCAGATAAACAAGATGACATGGCTATATTAATCCCTTCACATTGCAAGGCTAAGTGACTGAGATGTGACTTGAGGAACGCTACATCCATCAAGGGCTGCTGTAGAGTCCCAGCTCTTTACACAGGAGCCTTTTAGACTAATATATATTGTGGCAGTGTAAATGTATGAGGACACATGTTTGTGCCACTAAACTGTATGAATCAGGAAAAATGTCCCTATTTTGCTAGGGATGTTAGGAGTGGGGAGAGGTTTGTATCTACTCCAGGTCCTGAACTAATATAGTTAGTTGGGCTCATTAGATGACACCTGGGATAGCTCCTTTAATAAGGTTCTGAGCTCTTCTTACAGGGCTTCTAGACTGAGGAAGAACAGATGCTGTTGGCTTGTGGAAGCCAGGACTAGAAGACACTGATATGAACACTATGGTTTGTGGTGCTGGGCAATAGGCTTAGGCCATGGTTAGTGAGGCATGTTAATGTTTAGTTAGAGGCTAGATGGCCTAGGGTGGATGTTGTGTATATTATACACTGACCTATAACTGTGTGAAAGTGCCTGAGATCAGTCTGAAACCTAATTAAAGTGTTGGGGTGACATGTTTTATTGTGCCAGGATGTTTCTAACCAAAGAGTCGGCAATCCTTAGTGCTAATTGATTCCCAAGATGTCATACATAGTATATGATCATATAGAAGTATAAGGCTATGTCTACACAGCACAGAAATACTGTCAGATTTTGGCGGGTTTCAGAATTTTTAAACCGCCAAAAATCCGTTGGTACACTGTCCGCATAGACAGCAATGTAAAACCCTGCTGTAGTCTAATACAGCATTGGTTTTTAACCACCAAGTTAGAAATCCGGCAGAAATGCAACATGTTGCATATTCCCTCGTAGTTTTCTGCTCTGCTGTCGGCTTCCAGTACATTCAATTGTATTGGCTGACGGCAAAAACTAAAACCAACCGTGGTTTTTGCGCAAATAAGTGACAATAAGTCCTGCATAAAACAAAAAGCCGTCAGCTTTTCAACGTTTTTTATCCAAAGTTGTATGACCCTTAGTCAACATAACCCAGAGCAAATGTGATGCAGTATTGTTATATGTATTCAATAAGGACACATCATAAAAAATGCAACATGTAAACAGCAGCTTGATGGTTTACAGACAGTAGCAGATTTTTTTGTTTGTATGCACAGTGTAAAACCAAGTGAAAAATAAGTGTAAAATAAGTGAGTGAATTGGTTTCAAGTGATGACATTAGCTGGACATATAGCACTCAATGACACCTGTATGGTAGCATGTGGTGGCGGTAACAAGTCCCTTTGCAAAGACTTATGGATATGCTGACTATTCCTGCAGTCTTGAGATACACTTTCACTTTTATATGCAAAGAGACAATGGGGCAGATTTATCAATGCTGTCTAACTCTTAGGCCGTGTTCACACGGCTTATTCCCGACGGATTTGTGAGCCGTTTTGAGCTCACAAATCCGCCGTGAATAAGGGGCGGGGGCGGGGGCGGGGCCGGGAAGCGCGGGGGGGGGCGCCGCTCCCGGCCCCATAGACAATGCATTGTTTACGGCGCGTCCGCGCCGTAAATAATGTGCAGTCACTTTCTCCCCCCGCGGCGGGATTCGCCGAGCGGGGAGGAAACGACGGGAATCCACTGTTCTCTATGAGAGCAGTGGATTACCATAATGATAGGGACGGATTGGCGCCGTACTGAAGCGCAAATCCGGCGCGGAGTACGGCACCAATCCGTGCCCAAATAAGCCGTATGAACGAGGCCTTAGGCCTCGTTCACACGGCTTATTTGTCCGCGGATTGGCGCCGTACTTCGCGCCGGATTTGCGCTTCAGTACGGCGCCAATCCGTCCCTATCATTATGGTAATCCACTGCTCTCATAGAGAACAGTGGATTCCGTCGCTCCTCCCCGCTGGGCGAATCCGCTGAGGGGGGAGAAAGTGACATGCACATTATTTACGGCGCGTACGCGCTGTGGATAATGACAGTCTATGGGGCCGGGGAGCGGCGCCCCCGCCGCGCTCCGGCCCTGCCCCCGTCCCGACCCTTATTCACGCCGGATTTGCGAGCGCAATCCGGCTCACAAATCCGCTGTGAATAAGCCGTGTGAACACGGCCTTAGACAATGTAAAGGTAGTCTAAGTTTGTACCATATTTAAGTTGGCTTATTTTTACGGCAGAAAAAATGGTGCATTTTTGGTTCAATTAAACCACATCCCTTTCCCAAAAACCATACCCCTTTTATGAGGCCACACCCCTTTGTTGGACGAGGTGCAGAAGCACCTGAAACTGTCTAAAACACATAGTAAATGTGGCATAAAGCCTGTAAGACATTATTTTTGGTGCAAATTGAGATAGAATTCTGGTGCAACTGCCTTGATAAATCTGCCCCAATGTTTTAGCCTTAATATGTTTCAAATATCAAAGATTATGTATGAAACTAAGTAGAGGGAGGGGAGGAAGGTGACAGGTTTTTGTATGTACATCATTGTTCTGCTGAGATCCATTTCTGTTTTACTTGACCCATACTTTTCCCCCGAAAGCACTTTCCACTAGTCTTGGTTGAGGCGTCATACATACATGGTTTAGTTTATGCGTTTAAACATTGACCAAATATGTCACACAAGCAACAGCATTTGTTTAGTACATTTTTACTACAATTAAGAGGGAATATGTCGGCAATCCTTAGTGCTAATTGATTCCCAAGATGTCATACATAGTATATGATCATATAGAAGTATAAGGCTATGTCTACACAGCACAGAAATACTGTCAGATTTTTGGCGGTTTCAAATTTCTGAAACCGCCAAGAATCCGTTGGTACACTGTCCGCATAGACAGCAATGTAATACCCGTGCTGTAGTCTATACAGCATGGGTTTTTAACCACCAAGTTAGAAATCCGGCAGAATATGCAACATGTTGCATATTCCATCGTAGTTTTCTGCTCTGCTGTCGGCTTCCAGCACATTCAATTGTATTGGCTGACGGCAAAAACTAAAACCAACCGTGGTTTTTGCGCAAATAAGTGACAAAAAGTCCTGCATAAAACAAAAAGCCGTCAGCTTTTCAACGTTTTTTATCCAAAGTTGTATGACCCTTAGTCAACATAACCCAGAGCACATGTGATGCAGTATTGTTATATATATTCAATAAGGACACATCATAAAAAATGCAACATGTAAACAGCAGCTTGATGGTTTACAGGCAGTAGCAGATTTTTTTGTTTGTATGCACAGTGTAAAACCAAGTGAAAAATAAGTGTAAAATAAGTGAGTGAATTGGTTTCAAGTGATGACATTAGCTGGACATATAGCACTCAATGACACCTGTATGGTAGCATTTTAGCCTTAATATGTTTAAAATATCAAAGATTATGTATGAAAATAAGTAGAGGGAGGGGAGGAAGGTGACAGGTTTTCGTATGTACATCATTGTTCTGCTGAGATCCATTTCTGTTTTACTTGACCCATACTTAACCCCCGAAAGCACTTTCCACTAGTCATGGTTGAGGCGTCATACATAAATGGTTAAGTTTATGCGTTTAAACATTGACCAAATATGTCACACAAGCAACAGCATTTGTTTTGTACATTTTTACTACAATTAAGAGGGAATATGTCACTGCAAAAGCAAAGTCTTTTTTTTTTTTTTTTTTTTAAAAAGCACCACCCAAATACCACAAGATATAACAAACTAAAATACATTATCTGTTGAATATTCACCTTTTCCTACTTTCTAAGAACCAACTTTTTATATAAAAAAAAGCTTATGACAAAGTTTATATTAACAGCATATCAAGCATATTGTCAGGGGCCATATATACATTTGCATCTATAGAGCCCCTTAAAAGAATGCAATATATTTAATATAACTGTATAAATGAAACATTTTTTTTTCTTCCAGCATGGTTGTGGCAATTTTGTCCGAGTAATTCAAAGCTTCAATCGAACTCATTTGTACATTTGTGGAAGTGGAGCCTTCAGTCCTATTTGTACATACGTCAATCGAGGCCGCAGGTCTGAGGTATAGTACATATTACAATTCAGTTATCGGTTATGATCAAAAAGAATATTTTTCTTTAAATTAAGACATATATTTTGAGGGTTTTGCAGGAATGTGAATAAACAAAGCCACTGACTAGCTTACTGCCATTAAACATTCTGCTTAAGCTTTGTTCCACAGAGTAAATGGCAGTACCGTACCATCACATACATGGTGTCCCTGGTGCTTTGGCTCAGATTAGACCTTTTGCTTTACGCATTATGAACTTGTACCAAGAATTATTTGGAAGACCATCTGGATCTTCCACAATACTTCTGGGGAAAAAATATGAGACAAAAGTGGAACTTGTTAGCATAAATATTCAACACTATAATCAGTGTTGAGCGATTTATTATCGACAAGTGAAATCGGCAAGGGTATGTACGGGTTGATCGGATTTTTAGATCATGCGATATTTAGGTTAAAATTAGTGATATCATTATATAATATCGCGCCATTTTCTGCGCTTCCTTTCATTTTGCGCGGCCAGCAAAATCTGCTTACCAGATAGAGCAGGGTTGAGATGTGTGTGCGACGTCTGACTGGGATGGGGTATGTTGCGATTGGGCTGGAAAAATCACATGACCTCGTTTTACATAGAACAGGCCCTTCCTGTTTCATGATCAGTGTGTGTCTGCGTGCTCATAGCAATAGGACGTGCGTCTGCCTCTGTCCAAACAGCTCAGCAAACAGCTCAGCGAAATTATTCTATTTTTTCACAGAGGGACAGTCTCTAATTTTAGCTGTGATCCTTAGAAGTTAGTTAGATCAGAGATTGGATGATTTTAGGTAGGTAGGCAGGGGAGAATTTAAATGGGAGCATATACCGCTGTAAAGTCACGGGAGGGGGGGTGGGGGAGGGACGGGGCGAACACGACATGCTTATAAAGGACACTGGATATTGTACAGCCAAAACTTTGTTTTGACATTGCATTGCCTTATATTAGGATACAGATCTTTTTGAGTTAACGTGCAGGGTCTATTTGTTAGGTGCAAAAAACTACACGTTTATTATCAGTATACATTTCAGATTAGGTGGTTTTTTCAATATTTGCCCAGTCCAGCTTTGTTGATATAGACACCTTGCAGTTATATTTGAATACAGCAATTTTGTAGTCACCACAGGTTGATAGGTGCCAAAATAATACCTTTTATATAACCCGTATACATTTCAGATACGTGTTTTTGTCACTTTGGACGCAGGCCGGGCTGGTGTTGATAGAGTCCACCTTGCAGTTAAATTTGAATCCAGCAACTTTTTAGTCACCACAGGGTGTACTGATAGATGCCAAAAATTCTTTTATATCCGTATACATTTTCAGGACAGGTGTTTTTTTCTTTTTGGTCAGTCTAGCTTTGTTGATAGATCTCTTTGCAGTTAAATTTGACAACAGCATTTTGTAGTCACCACAGGTGGACTTGTTAGGTGCCAAAAAAATACCTTTTATTATCCCGTTTATATTTCAGATATCGTGTTTTTTCACTTTGGCGCAGGCCAAGCTGTTGTTTGATAGAGCCACCTTGAGTTAAATTGAATACAGCAACTTTGTAGTCACAAAAGGTAGTACTGATAGGTGGCCAAAAAATAACCTTTTAATTTGCCGTTAGACATTTCAGACAGGTGTTTTTTTTTTCACTTTTGGTCAGTCAAGCTTTGTTCCATAGAGCTACCTTTGCTGTTAAAATTTGAATACAGCAATTTAGTAGCCACCACAGGTGAATTGTTTAGGTGCCAATAAAATAACCTTATATTATCCCTATACCATTTCAGGAACAGGTAGTTTTTTTCACTTTTGTCGTCATGCTTTGTTGATAGATCTACTTTGCAGTTAAATTTGTACAGCAATTTTGTAGTCACCACAGGTGAATTGATTAGGTGCCAAAACATACCTTTTAATATCCCATTATACATTTCAGACAGGTGCTTTTTTTTCACTTTTTAGTCAGTTCAAGTTTGTTGATAGATCTTACTTTGCAGTTAAATTTGATTACAGCAATTTTGTAGTCACACAAGGTGTATAGATAGGTTGATCAAAAATAACCTTTTATTATCCCGTATACATTTTCAGATAGTGTTTTTTTCCTTTGGCGCAGGCCAGCATTGTTGATGAGCCACCTTGCAGTTAAATTTGAAATCCAGCAATTTTGTTTTGTATTTGAGGGATTTGAGAATAGCTGTGATTTGCCATATTTTAATAGGAGAGTTTCCAAAACTCTTCCATACATTCTCAAATTTTTATCTAACTGAGCATGGAGCGAAATTCAGGTGGTAAGCGAGCAAAGAGGGGGTAGGACATGGAGTTAGAGGTACGAGAGAAGGTGCTTCTTCCAGTGCTGGCGACAACACGCATGCCAGCGGATCGTCAGTTGCAGGACCGTCAGGCCTGTCATCGCTGGGTCAGGGCCCTGTGAATCTCAGTAACGAACAGCGTCGCCAATCTGTTCTTCAGTGGTTAATGCAACCTGCATCCAGCAGTCTTACCTCCTCGTCCTCCCAGTCACGGCCACAAATGTCGTCATCAGCATCCGTCCAACATGAAGCACCCCCAAATGTCAACTTGTGTACCCACCACTGGGGTTTATCCATTTTCTGAAGACCTCTTTGATGAAAAAATGCGGTTTGGGGTCAGAAGGCATTTGTTAAAGATCAAGAGGCCCCCAAAGAGGATGATTTCTCTGCTCGCCCGCCCAGTTTACTGATCCCCATCAAGGAGGAGAAGGAAGCCGGTCAATCGGCAAAAAATCCCGGGCGGGTCGGCAACGCCTTGCAGTCCCTCTTGTTGTAGCCCACAGCTCCGGGGATGCAGAATGTCCGGACGACGAAGTCACCTGTGTTGATGATGATGATGACGACATGCTTGCGAGCGCTTCATCACTGGAGGAGGAGGAAGACGATGGGGTAGTGTCAGTATGGGTCCCGCCTCAAAAAGGGAGAGGGCGGTCGCAGAAGTCCGCTGATATGAGTCCTCCAGCCACGGTCAGCGCAAACCCCACTCCTCGCTTATCGCCGTCAAAAAGGTCCAGGACCTCTCAAGCCGGGCCTTCTTGAGCAAAAACCTCTGATTCACCCAGCGATGTCATATGCCGCCTTGCCCGTAAACGCATAAGTAGAGGCAAGAACCTTAGGGTTTTAACCACCACCAACATGTTAGTCAAAATGCAGCGAATGCATGAGTTGAAATGGAGGGAAAACTTGGCCAAAAAAGGCCAGACCGACGCCGGGGCCCCCAACCACTGTCACACCTCTGTCTCCGCCCCCTCCTTCTCCTCCGCCACCACCAAGCGTTTTCCTTCAGCTGGCCCATGCCTCTCGAGTCATGATCAGGGATCAGCCCCCGCTTTAGCCTCCACGTCGCCCGAGTACCACCCGCACCACCAGAGACCCATCCTACCCTTCTCCTTCCGCCGTTTTGACGACCTGCACGCCGTATAGCGGCCCAGTCTAGCAGCCAGCCTTCTGTCTTCCAGGTTAGGGACATAAGAAACACTTTTAACCCAAACATCCCAAAGCAAAAGCCTGAATGTCGGCATTGCCTAGCTTTTGGCCTTGGAAATGTGCCTTTCTGTCTGGTGGACACAGATGGTTCCACCACGTCATGCCCTTGCTGCCCCCAATACCAATATGCCGAGCAGGCCATTTCTTTGCCAGAAAGCCGTTCCCGCCCCTGGCCATCCACGTCCATCTAAAATTTCAAGCGCTTTGTCTGCATCTGTTGGCCGTAAAAGTCCACTTGAACCACCGACACAAGTACTAGTAAGCCCTGCCAAGGCCGCTATATCTCAGTGACAGCTCACTGGGTGAGCTGGTGGATGTCTCTGGGGGTGACGGGGGCTCTCAGGGCTCGGCGCACGCTCTTCAAAACCGCAGGGATGGTGCAGGGCTCTTCCCCCAAGGTCCTCTGGTGGCATCCCGTGCCCAGAGAAACCAGGCCGTGTTGAAATTAATCTGTCTTGGAGACCGTCCACACAACAGGTCAGAGAGCTTGTGGACGGCTCTCCGCAACGAGAACCGAGCGCTGACTGGGTAACAAAACCTTGTGCCAGGCAAGGTGGTTTGGATAACGGGCGAAATCTTGCTGGCCGCCCGTTAAATCGGTAGCTGGAGCACATCCCTTGCCTGGCACATGTCATGAACCTTGTCGTCCAAAATTTCAAAAGAGCTACCCGGGTCTAGACTGCCTGCAGAGGAATGGCTCGAAGTCTAAGTTTCCGCACTAAACCGCTCCGCCATTCGCACCCTGCTTCGGTCCCCGCCTGGCTGCGTTGCAGCGTCAGCTCGCCTGTGCCGACAATTCGTCACATTGTTGGACGTGCAACACGCTGGAATTCCCAACCCTCCCCATCTATCCAGCGCTTGTGGCAGCAGCACAATGCCCATTACGGCCAGTACGAAAAGTGACACAGATGGCCTGAAAAGCATTGGTGCGGACCTCGGGTGTTGAGCCACCGAGAGTAGGAGTGCAGGATAGAAGAGCTTCTGACCAACCTTTGCCAGTTTTGAAGAAGCCACCAAAATGGTCAGTCAGGACAATGCCCTTGTCAGCATGAGAGCATTTTTGGTGATCTAGTTTCTGAACGATCGATGGACAACTGCTGAACAACAGGTCCCCTCCAGCGACGTAGGAGAGACGGAACACAGATGCGGACCACGAGCCTTTTCTCTCCGTCAAATCCACAAGCCCGACAGTTTCACAATTTCAACGTTCTTCTTAATCAGTGGTTCGGGGTCCCAGAGCTAGTGCAAGGTGGCACATCAGCTCTCAGTGCATCATCTCAGGCAAGTCAGGGCTGTGTTGAAGCTGTGCAGGAGGAAGCGGAGGAGATGAGGAGTATACCTAGACAACCGACGTTACAGACGTCCCAGCCTGAAAGATGTGGTACGAATTGAGGTGGAGGAGGAAGATGCAGACAGATGATTTTTGCAAGTCTGCCCCTACGAACCAGAGGCATGGGAATCAAGGCTCCATCTCTCACATGAGTGCTATTGGATGCTCCAATTCCTCCAACATGATCCTCGGCATTAAGGCCATCAAATGAACAACAGTTACAGGTGGCCCACCGCTCCTGGATCCCCGTACAAATCAAAACTCAGCACTTTCTTCCCACCCCACCCCAAATAGAAGTAAAATGCAGGAAATGAGACCTGCTGATTTGATCAACCTGAGACATCTTTTGCGTCTGCTTCACGATCCCAAATGTCATAGCGGTGTAACAACATCCAGCACTGACAGCAGTAGATTCGCCCAAGTAGCCGTAGCGGCAGAAGCAGCAGCAGGCAAGGTGCAAAGCTATGGGTGACCTCTGCAATCTTTATTTACCACCACACCAACGCATGCAATGCAGGGCAAACCATCCAACAACACAGAGACCCAGCATAAGATCATGGTGCACGACTATCTGCGACTCAAACACCGATGATTTTTGGATGTGTTCCTCCGGACCAATAGACTTCAGGGTATCCAAAATTGACGAATGGCCCAAGCTCGCTCGCCACGCAAAGAGTTTTGTCCAGCCCAGCAGGCCCAGCGTCATATCTGAGCTGACCTTCAGACACAGCTGGAGGAGTCATAACTGACAAACGCAACCCGACTTTCCCACAGATAATGTGGATCGATTTGACATTCATCTCAAGATGAATCAGGCATGACTCTGATGATGTTGTTGCCCCAATTGCCGAGGGTCAACGGATTAAGTTTGCCGGTCTACTTCACATTCTTCTTCAAACAGAAATAGGTCCTCATGAAAACTTTTTTTTACAAAATGATCCATTCTTACTGCAATTTTTATTCTCTTACCAAACAGTTCATTTGCGGTTTTGCAGTGAGGAGAATGTAAAAGACGCAAGGTTTCATGACAACACCGTATTCCATTTACTCACTTTATCTTTAGAAATTTTCCGCATTGTCAATGGTTTTTGAGGTCATGTTGCTGAGTAGATTTACAGCTATAATTATGGTCTTTGACAAAATGTGGGCTTCTAAAGTGGCATTTTCTCCATCACTAATTTTTAATCGAGGCAGAGAAAAGTAATTTTTAAAATTTTTTTGGGGTCATGCTGCTTTGAAATGCAGCAATACTACAGGGTCCTAAATACTAAAAAATTTTTGTTCTCTAACAGACAATTGTTCTTCAACAAGTTCCAAAGTGGCTCATGGGTCATGTTTTGGAATTTTTGGGGGCTATTGCATGTGACAAGCATCTATTACTACATTTCCCTATTAAAAAAAAATTGTTACTTACAGACATTGTCCTTGACAATTGACAAGAGAAGCTCAAGGTTATGGTGCTGTCAGAAACAGAAATAGGTAGTAAACTGTAATGGACACATATTGTGCAAATTAGACTTGTTTTGCAAGATCTTTAATAATGCTATCAATCCCTGTTAATGAGACAACCCATTTAATACAATTAAAAAAGAGAAACAAAGAACATGTTTGGATTCCATCCTATTATAAAATGTGTTTATCTAGAATTAAACTACTAAAAACCTTGCATGTACAAAATAGCTGGTAAAAAAATTCCTCTGAAATGTACAAGAGGTAACAGTAAAACTTGACCAGATGTAGGTACTTCAGAGACATGGAGTATGGAGCTAACAGGACAACAAGAAAGTACAGAGACAATTTCCTACAGCACGTTGAGTAAAATGAGCAAAAGAATGCCAAGATCAAAGGACACCATGGGTGGAACAGGAGCGTTAACCCCTAGTAAGTTCCAAGTGAACTCAATTGGTCCGCACAATCATACGGAGGGGCAACGCTATTTACCCGGTCCTTGACTGTGTACTGGGAAGGCTGGAGTCTTAGCTCACACTACCGCTTCCGCAACTCTGCTTCAGCAACGACTGTTTTTTTCGTTGCTGCGTCATAAGCATTTTTAAACCGGGTTAAAATTGACCGGACGCCGCCAGGCTCTCACCCGCACCCACGTAAGTCTGGCAGCTGTACCTCCGTGTTTTAACAATGGCTGACCGCAGCACTGCTCTCACCGTTAGGGGCAATCAGGAGAGCTTCAAATTTCTCTAAAAAATCTGATTTTTGAAAGGTGATTTCTGTGAGTTAAGTAGTGTCCAAAAAAGGGTCCCAGGCTGGAACGCAAATTGCACAATTCAGGCTTAAAAATTTTCTGGGCTGAGTCACTATGGGTGTCCGCATCATTATCCCAGGGGGATCTGTCCCTAATCAATGAAGAAGATTTGGAGGAAAAATGAAACTAAAAGACATTGAATTGATTGGCTGAATCAGTCTCAGAATCCAGAGGGCAATGTCTTCTCAACTAAGAAGGTTTTTTGGGGATGATTAAAGACATTTGTATTACTTATGGGGAGTGCGGGACGAATTAACACAATCTACACTTGTAAAAAATACCTTTAAAAACTGCAGGGAGTGGGTGTAGTTTATGTTACATCACTGACAAAAAAGCAAAATGGTAATAATGTAAGAACATAAATAAAACATCCTCTTAATAAATTTCTTGTAAACAATTCAGTATACCAAAAAATATAGTAAATGAGAGTCACTGTACAAAATAGCATATGTGCCCCACTATTGTGATCTGTGGGTCAAACAGGTTTAGGGTCCATGGTGTGGCCCAGACCGGGTATAGTCCTAATGTCCAGTGAACTAAAAGGGTGGGTTGAAAAGCACTCCTTTTTCTGGCACTTTTTAAATGTGGGGGTCAAGCAGTTTGGGCTCATGCTGTGGCCCAGGACAGGTATAGTCCAATGTCCAGTGAAACTAAAATTGGTGGATGAAAGACTCCTAATTCCCACATTTTAATCTTAGGGTCAGACAGGTTAAATGCATTTCTGCGGTACAGGACAGATATAAGTTTAATGTCCAGTTCAACTAAAATGGTGGATCAAAGACTCCGTTTTTCCCAGCACTTTTAATTTGGGGGGTCAGACAGGTTTTAATTATCATCACTGCGGTCCAGGAACAGGTATAGTCAATGTCCATTAACAACTAAAATGGTGTTGAAAGACTCCCTTTTTCCCAGCACTTTTTAATCTGTTGGGTCAGACAGATTTAATGGTCAATACTGATGCGTACAGGACAGATAAGTTAATGTCCATTTCAACTAAAATGGTGGTTGAAAGACTCCTTTTTCCCATTACTCTTTAATCTGTGGTCAAACAGGTTTATTGGTCATACGCGTCCAGGACATTTATAGTCAAAGTCCAGTTCAAACTAAAATGGTGGTTCAAAGACTCCTTTTCCGCAGTACTTTTTAATCTGTTTGGTCATAACAGGTTTAATGGTCATACGGCGGTACAGGACCTTTTATAGATAATGTCCCATCACTAAAATGGTGGTTGAAAGACTCCTTTTTTCCGGCACTTTTTAAATTGTGGTCAGGCAAGGTTTAAGGGTCATGCTGTGGTGCAAGACAAGGGATAGTGAAATGGTCTGTGATTTTTTTTTTTTCTGTGCTTTTATAATCTAATTGTATTCGCCTAATATGTAGCACGTAAACATTTACTGGGGGGGATGTGGATTTAATGTCCAGCTTCTCCAGCCTGTTTTGGGTGTAAGAATAAATGATTTATTGGTTCCTCTCCCATAGACTTTAATGTCATCGTTGAAAATTCATTATTGACTATCGGATATCGTATTGATAATTGCCAATATCAACTATTGACCCAATGACGATAGTCAACGTAATCGCTCATCAATAACTATAATAAGAGGTAAAAGATCACTTCACTACAACACTATTACTTCTACCTCATGCCAGCTGGGAAGGAAACAGCATGGTTATGGGGCTAGTTTACTACTTCAGGGCCTTGTGATTATTACAAGGGTTTTCTCATTATGCAGTTTCACAGTCAGCTTTAGAACCACACATGCTGTTAAGGCTGTGGGTGGCTTTATAGCAGGAATTGACACACCAGCTTTGCTGTTTCTAGCTATTCCTGCTACACTGTGCAAGAGATTTATAAAGAGTATTTCACCAGGCCTCAGAGCACCAGAGGGTGTTTACTTAGCTAAATGAGAAGCTTTCAAAGTCCATTACTAGAGATAAGATTCTGCAGTAGGTGACTCACTATGGACAGACTGAGTGAGTGACAGCAGATTAAGGGAACTATGAATTTAAAGGTGTATTCAAACGTGTTACATGATAACATAATGTGGCCTTAGGCTGAAGAGATATTGGGTGATGCAACAAGAGAGTAATCCGCAGTAAAATCAGTAAATCACATTTACACTAGTAAATCAACTAAAAAATGTGTCACAATGTGTGCCATTTTCCCCGCTCTGGAGTGTTTGCACTTCCCCACCTGTAACTGGCAGTTACTCACCACTCCACGCTCCTGCTCTGCTCCCTGTTGCTGGCATTCAGTGTGTGCGCACTTTTACCCGAGGGTGAACGTTGGCTCTTTAAGATTTAGAGGTCCAGCGCATCATTTGTGCTCCAATGACTCGCTACCACTGAGGACTTAAGGAACTTTCTTCCTTTACTCCTGGATAGTTTCTTGGTGCTACTTTGTGTACCTGACGTGTGTGTTTGTTATCAGTGCTCTTGCTGCTGTCTCCTGCCACTGGACTTCTAGTCACGCTACCTTCTGCCTGCCTGTTGCTTCACTACGCCTTGCCTGACTCCTTGGCTCTGTGCCTGAGCACTTGTCAGGGGTAGCAACTTGAGGTTTTCCTGTAGCCTAGTCCAACTGTCTTTGCGGCTGGCTCTGATGAAAATCGGGGACTTCACTCCCTGGTGTGATTTACATCTTCATTTCCCGCGGTGACCTGGAGCATCCACATCTGACAAGTAGATTTATATTTTGGAATGCCCAAGTCATGACCTTAAAGGGGTTGTCTCGCCATGCTGTTCCTACCTGGTAAGGCTGTGGGTGGTTCTACAGCAAGTATTAGCAAACCATCTCTGCTGTTCCTAGCTGATCCTGTTAGAAGGACTTTAATGCTTGCAAATTATAAACAAAAGTGCACATGGCTACAGAGCTCTAAAGGATTAAAGTTTGTTAGTAAGTAATGTAAACAAGCTCACATCATTCAACATAAAGAACACACAAGGGAGTGATGTCATCTCCCAGCCCACTGCAAACAAACCGTTAAAACCCAAGAGAGAGGGTCGGTAACCCTGGGGACCTTATGTATAAAAAAAAGGAAAGATAAGATCTGCCTAAACTCTGGAAGGAAGCAAAATAAAGAAAAACAAGGGTTATAAAAGAAATAGTCTTTCATTTTACCGGGCCTAAAAAGTTTAAAAAAAATAAATTAAATTTGAAAAATTCCCATTTAAAGCCTAGGGGGCAAAACCCTTTTCCGAAATTTGTTTGAAATGACACCCCCTTTTTGAAAAGACTGGCCCAAAATTTCCTCCAAAAACCCCAACCTGCACAAATTGTATGTCCAGCGGTGGGAAAAATTAAATAAATTGCGGGTTTGGTTTTGTAAAAGTTTTAAAAAAAATTGCTAGGGTTTAACTTACTTTTTTTTCCTTGTTTGCATTGTGGGTGTTTGCCAATAAAAAAAATTTAACGTAAAATTTTTTCGTGTTTTTAAACTTAAAATTGTTATCACTATAATTGTGGCTTAAATGACATTTTAAAACTTTTTTTTAATGTGATTTAAAATGACATTTTTACCCAAGGGCCCTATTCAGAAATCAAACTTCCCCCTATGTTCTACACTACCAAAGGAATATCCTTTTGCCCCCAGGGAAAGTTTTTAAAAAAGGTTTCCCCTTTTTTCCCCTTGTTTTGGATATTTTTATATAATTATAACACAAAAAATAAAGTATACAATATGGTACTAGACTTATGTTTTCCCAATATTTGGGGGATCAATATGCCAAAATTAACGAGGGGTGAAGTTTTGCCAAGATATGGCACCCCCGTCAAAAGGCTTTCTTTTGAACAAATAAAACAAAAAGCTTTTAAAAAAGGAAATTTATGACATTCCATTAACAAAATCCCATTGCCCCCTTTATGAGTTGAAGGACTGTTAACGGGATTTTAAAAAAGTGGCACCCCTTTCTCTAAGAAAGTATGGGATTTTTTTTAACAGACCCAAAACGAAAAAAGCCCACTTGTAAAATGTTAAATTAACCCAAAATTATTTTAAAAAGGGTGATAAATGCAAATTGCTAGACATCCATTACCACTTCCATTTAACATATATATTAGGAGCTTTCCCAGCATTTATATTAAATGAATGCCAAAAATGAGATGTTAAATCTAGATATTTCAGAAGGGTTCACTTGCTTTTTCTTGCATTTTTTGTTTGGAGATTTTTGAGTTGTGCAAGTCATTTATGTAACTTGGCGCCAACACACCAGTTTTTAGTTTAGATTAAAAGGGGGAGTTTTTAAAATTTTCGAAAAAAGTATGAATGAAAGTGTTATGCCAAACTTTTTTGGCGCTTTAAGGGAATGTTCAAAAGGGCCTTTAATTTACCGAAATTTTTGCCCGCGCATTTCGCGGGCCTTTCCAAAGTAAAGGGAAAGGGCAGAGGGTGATAACCCAACTGAGCTAAAAGATAGGGGTAGCCAAAAAATTTTGGACCCCAGTTTCAAAAACTGCAGTGAAATCTTGTTTATTTAGCACAAAAAACAAAATCCAAAAAAAATTTTCCAGCTGAAAAAATTAGCACTTTAGGGGGGGAAAAAAAATTTGTTTTTTTTGGGCCATGAAATGAAAGACAAAATTTGTTGATAGTGAAAGAAACCCAAGGTAAAAACTATAGTATATGTTCAACCATTAAACGAAATTTGAAAAATCAAAATTCCCCCAATAAAAATTCCAGAAATAAAACCCTTAGTTGTCACTGTGAAATTTTTTTTATGCAAAAGGGGAAGGGGGGCGATAATAAAAAGTTTACTTTTTTGGCCTGCCTTTAAAGAAATTTGTTTTTTCCCATTAAAAAGCCCATTCGAACCCTTTTCCCCAGTCTGCCCCCCCTACAAGAATGAATTTAAAAAAGGTCACAGGAAGCATTCTTTCTGCACAGTCACGCTAAAAATCCCCAAAAGGACCCATCTTTAATTTTCCCCGTAAAACCAAAAGGCTTTTTAAAAAAAGAAATGTGCTTGCAGATTTGTGGCCCTTAGAAAGTCTGAAAACGAAAGAAATTTCAGGACGTTAAATCCCAAAGGTTTTTCCATGTACGGATTCAGCAGCCCTTGCTCTAGGTTTTCATCCTTTTAAAAGAAAAAAAAAAAATTAAAAGTGAGAGGGCCCCGAGTGAGGTCTTACTGCCCTTTAAATTTTTAACCTGTCTAAAGAAATCATTTCCCTATCCTTTTCTGGGAAATCATATATTTTTAATTGATCCCAAAGAATAAACGGGAAAAGGGGGCCCGCGGGGTTCCCTTTAAAACCCCAAAAGTGAACACTGTTTCAGTTATGATCAGTGAGTATTCATGGTATTTATATACATACATGCACGTAGCATATTCTTGTGTTTTAATGTAGATGAAATTTTTGTTTTTTTGGGTTGGGGGAAAAGTTTCTTGGTAAAACCCAAACCCAAGAGGTCCCCAAAAATTTGGGGAACAAAAGCAGAAATGTATAAAAACCCCCAATACCTCCCCTTTTAAAGAAAAAACTCTTGGGACAAACTTCCCTTTCCCCCTTTCTTATTTAAAAATTATGGGACCCCGGGAGCAGTTTTAAAACCCCCTAATTTGTGATTTTTTGAGCCAAATTTTCTGCACCTCCCTACCCAAAAAACCATAAGGGTTTTTTGGGGTTTTAAAACCCAAATTTTTCCTTTTTTGGTTTTATCATTTTATGTTATGGAAGGGGTATGTTTCATTACTGGTTGAAATTGTAGCCAATGTAAGGGAGGAAAGGGGGGGAAAGACAAAAAGCATATTTCCCCCCTTTTAAATGTTCTGCACCCGGTTTTTTAATTTTAATAAAGTGGAAAAAAGATTGTTATTAACCCAAAAAATGTATTTTCTGGCTGGAGTTAGGTTCAGGCTAAGGTCCAGTTCACATCTGCATCTGGAGGTTCTGTTTGGAGCCTGCATTGAAGATTCTTTAAAAAAAAAAAAGGGTGAAAAAAAAAAAATTTCCCTTTTATTAAAAAAGATGGACACCATGACGGAAACCCAATTGATCTCTTTTAGCCATTGAGATCCGCTGGGCACTATTGGTGTCCATTATGTAAGAAATTTGGTTTCTTTCCATTAATTTAAGTTTTCTGTTCCTATGACAGAACAGAAAACCGGAAGTAAAAACCTTTTGTGGAACCCTGCCTTAGTTTCAATCCCCCCAAACAGCCTTTTGGGAAAAACTGATTTTCCCTTTAAATTTTTTTTTTTCCATACCTTTTTACATTAATTTTTCTTGCACTGTAACCATTGTTTTTCCACTTTTAAGTGCCCACTCTTATACAACCTGTTTGGGGGATAGCAGAATGGAATACCCGAAAAAATTTCCCCTAAAGTCAAAAACTTTTTTTTAACAAAATTTTTTTTATTTTTCAAAAAAGTATTAGATTTTAAAAAAGTCCCGAATTAAAAAAGCAAATGTCACACCCATCATACATTTTTTAAAGGTTTAAAATAGGAAAAAGACTTCTCGTTTTTTGACAAACCCCAGATTAAGTGTATTTGGAAAAAATTTAGGATGCCTTTTTTGGGGGGGCGAAAATGTAATAACTGCAATGTTTATAATGATTAAAGTTTAATTATTTTCCCGGGGCTGAGAAAGGGGACAAAAGTTCAGAATCCCGAAATTTCCCCATGTGAAAGGGTCGCCCTTTCAGTTTGTAATGCATGTAATAAAGCGTTAGCAGTGACACCGTTCTGCAATTGGTGTAATATGTTGGTTACTATACAATGACAGCTTTAATTCCTGTGATAAGGTTAAACCCCCGGCCAAATTTAAACCAAATAGGACCTTTTTATCTTTTAGAAATTGGGGGCCCGTTTGTCCGTGGGTAATCAAGTGGGTGCCTGCCCAAAAGGGAATAAACCCCAAAAATGTAGCCATCTACAGGGCTGAAGGTTAGTATGTCCCCCAAAACAAAAATTTCCCAAATTTTTTAAAAAGCAATTTAGAGCTTAAAAACCCGCAGCAAACTTTTTCCCAAAAAAGGGCTTTTTTTTCCCTTTTTTCCAAAGATTGGGTTTGTTTTTAAAGGGAAAAAGGGGTCTGCACAATAAAACTAGGGGCAACTTTTTCCAAAATTTCAAGGGTGATTTTAAAAAAAATGTAGGATTCAGTTGTGTATTTTAAAACACTTAAAAAATTGTTTTTCCTTGTTTAAGGCATTTCTTTTTCCCAAGTACTCCTTTTTTGATGAAAAGCTCTTCTTGAATTTTAATTTATTTCATTTGGGACCGTTCGGCCCCATTTTTTGCAGTTTACAAAAAAATAATCCAGTGAGAAAAGTCAGCCAAAAACCCAAGGGTTAATGGTAAGGTTTTCCCTTTAAAATTGGGCCCTTTCAACACATTTTGAAATGTAAATAACATGGTATTTTGTATTTTTTGTTACATTTTTAGCTTTTTTTTGGGGGGGTATATCCAAAACGGGAGAGGAAATCATCGGATTCTAATCAGAATCTGACCAAAATTTTACACTGGTTTTTTGTTTTTTGGGCCCATTTTTTTGTCCCCCTTTTTTTCCCCGGTTTTCAGATTTAGGAAATTCCCCCTTCAACTGAAAAAGTACTAAAAACTTTGCCATTTTGGGCCATGAAAATAGTTTCCAGATTAATAAAAAACATGTTCAAAGTTTTTTGAGTTGGTTTTCGGATTTCAATTTTGACCTTTGAAAATCCAAGCGTGTAGGGCTTCAGCCCAGATTTCCCATTTAGGTTGGGGGTTTATTTTTAGAGTCAAATTTTTTGGGGGTTCTAAAAAAAACCGGGAAAACTGCTTTTAAAAAACCCGGGCGGTAAATTTAAATGTTAATGTAAGAATAGCTTTAAAATCTACTACCCGATATTTACCTTAAATTTGTACCCTAATACCATGTTAGATGTTGTTCACATGAGGATAAAGAATTGCAGTAGTGGTACTGTGGAAAACTGATGCACCAAACAGTTTCTAAGAAATGTTTTCAAAACTGTTTTCTAAAATCTACATGTAAAACAGCAGTTTTCAATATTGCTGTTTTTCCTTTAGGAATAAAAATTTTCCGGTTTTTTTTTTGTGTGGAATTTCAGCTTCTTTGGGCTTAAAGGGGGTTTTTTCACCATGTTAAAAATTTTAAAAGCCACAGGGGAGCTTCAGAAAACCCAAATTTTTTGGGGGTTCTATAGCAGTGATTAGGTTTTTTTAGTGCTGGGTTTTTTCTAGCTGAGCTTTTACGGGGCTTGAGTACAGGGAATTTGAGGGTTTGGGAGTGCCCCAAAAGGTTCAGAGTCATTACCTTAAAGGGAAACAAAATTTTTTTTGCTATAGGGAAAAACAAAAGAAGGGGGTTAATTACCATGCTTGAACTGACTGACTGCTTAGATTGATCAAATAAGACATGGAGAGGTGAAACTTGTGTGCACAATGAGGAGAAAAACATTTTTCCTTTTTCCTAACAAAACAAACAAAATTTGCAAATTTTGCGGTTAGGGCTTCATTTACCTTTCGTTGCAAGTTAAAAGCTAATCATTGTGGTGAGAAACCACCCCTTAAAGGGGTTTTTAAACATTACCAAAGCTTTCCCTAGACTTGAGCGTTTTTTTCTTTTTTTCAGCCCTTTAAAAACCCAGGGGCGGTTTTCCTATTTGTAGGGATGTTCTCCCCCCAAAGGGGCCGTGTCTTCTCTCAAAAGAAGAATTTTGGGGGACATCATAAATCTGTGTGAGCGTGGGGGGAGAGAATGTCAAGCCTTGGGAGACCCTCCCCGCCAAAGTTTTCTTGTTGCAGAACTGTCACTTTCCTCTCAGGCTGTACAATCTCCTTGTAACCAGAACACCTACATTGGTTTAAGCAGTCATACATACAGCCTGAACTGATGAAACAAATGTGAGAAAGGCACACTGCCCTCCCTCACCACTCTGTTATCAGGCAGGAGGTAGATCAAACTGTATAAGGCTGTGTTATATGGGGGGAGAGCAGTGTGTAAGGCTGTGTTATATGGGTGGAGAGCAGTGTATAAGGCTGTGTTATATGGGGGGTGAGCAGTATACAGGACTGTGAGGGGAAAGTGAATCTAGCAGCTAGAGACTCAGTAATTTCCCAGATACTTCACATAGGGCTGGGAGATGAGTACAGAGAGTAGCTGAAACAGCCTTTATTATACACACACAACCCTCTCATGCAGTTTGTTTCATTTTGGTTTTCCACAGCTCAGGGGGGAGTAAGCACAGAGTGCAGGCAGCCAATCACAGCAAAGGGGTCAGTTCCCATCCAGGGGCGTCTCCAAACAGACTAAATGACATATCAGTCAGCCAATCACAGCCTGTCCTGTCCAGCTGCTGCAGAAATAGCTATAGATGCACAGAATAGCTCAGATCTGCTATAATAAGTGACTTAGGTAATGCAAACCAATTACAAAATTGCTTATTTTTACTGTCCCCATCATCTGAGATATGATCTTTGTAGCAAGAAAACCCCTTTAAGGAGGATCTTCAGCCATTCCTGACATGTCTGTTTTAGTGAAAACTGGTATTCCGCTAGAAATAACAATTCTGAAGTATCTTTCCTAATCTCTCCATGTTGTGTGGTTTCCCTGTTTTCCCTTCTATATATGAATTACGTCTGTCACCCGGGTATTACCAACTGGGGTGTGTCCCTTCACAGTATGTCCATGACCTGTCGGTGCAGGGCCACTCACCCTTTTCAACACTAGAATGGTAACACCCATCTGACTGATTCAATAATAAATTCATAGTAAAAAATTTATTATTTCATAAGGAAAACAAGTGTATACTAAAGCAGATGGGTCAGGAAATGTCATTGGTTATCCTAAGCGTGCAGTGTTTTTCTAAGAATTAATTCTGTGAACTTGATTTTTCAGGAGTCTAGAAGTTAATTACGGTATGTGAATTGAAAGGTAGTAAACAGGTAAAAAATGAAACCCCATGGGGAGTTTTACCTAGTATTGGGAAAAAAATTAAGCAGTCTGCATTGCTCATGTGTGGTGGTCAAGGTCAAAGCAGATTCTGAGAAACAAAATTGTAGCAAGATAAGTCAAGGATATCACTAGTTGGACAGGCCAGCACAGAGATAAAGACAAGACCAAGTCTGGTTAGCAACAACAGTAAGACAAATGTAGTGGCAGAGGGCTAGCCAGAAGAATGGTCAAGGGCAATCTGTATCAGGAATTACAGGCCCAAAGGTCAAGGATATAACAATCAGGAATACTAGAGATCAGATTCACCATTACAACTGCCACTAGACTAGAGATTAGGAAATATATCTGCTATCAAGTGACCATTTGAAGAATGCATAGAACCCAAAGTGGTGCTTGCCTTGTAACAGGAATGTTTGTAAAAAAAAAAAAGGGGGCTTCACTGAAAATTTTCTATAATTACTGCCTGCCGGTTTCCCCCTTAAAGTGTAAATCACTGATCATTTTTAAAAGTTTAAAAAATTTAATTCTTTTTTAAAAAGAATTATGGAAATCACATTGAAGAAACAGGTATGTGCAAAGGTAAATATTTAAAATATTTTTCATTCTAGAACCCATTTTTGTGGATGCCCAGCTCCTGCCAGATGGAACAGATCCAAATGATGCAAAAGTTTATTTCTTTCTCAAAGAGAGGTTGACTGACAACACTGGCAGCACCAAACAAATCCATTCCATGATCGCAAGAGTTTGCCCTGTAAGACGTGTTTTCTTCTACTCAAGCAGTAATAGAAAATGTAATAAAATCTAATAACCTTATTTATTCTACGTGCATTTCCTGTTCATGATGAGGCCTACAATGGAGGCATGGGCTACTTCATCTAATGTGCATCATAACTCTTCTTCAATGTCTAGTCATTTCCATCTGGACTATGTCTAGCTTAATTACATTTATTAAAAGGAACGTTACTGAAATAGTGAAATGAAGTGCTTTTCAGCTCCTTATGTTTCTCCATCAGAGCACTGGTATGTCTTCTGTGACTGACCATGTATGGTGCAATTTCCCTGTTTTATTTAAGAAATAAATGTTAATTGGTTAAGATAATTGTACAATTAGTTTTTTAATTGCTTAAGTTAAAAATAAAAAAAATCTGCTACTGCTTATGCAGATTATCACAATGCTTATTAATAAAAAATATTGCATTATAAAGTTGCATTAAGTCACCTTATTTTTTTTATAATACTTGACATTTTTGGAATAACGCTCTTAAAAATATGCACCATATATTGGCAGCCGTACCTGGAGAATGTTTCTGAGCCCCACAGGACTGTTAGAAGAGATGCAAAAGTGCAGTTTGATCCTGATGCATTTTTTGGAGTCCAAGGAGGGCATTTTTAGAACCAATGTAAAACGCAAACAAAAAAGATCAACAACTGCCTCAAACCTGTTCTGAGTGATCCTAAACTGATACACTTATGCGCTAAACTGCCACCACATAATGGGGACACTGGGCAGGAAGGTGGTTTCTCTTTACCCCATAAAATATCATCCAATCTGTTAAGGACTTGTAGGATAGAAATGAAAGCAAAAATGAGATCTTAGCTGCCGTATTTTGCCTCCTCCACCTGCTCATGAGCTATTTTGTCTTCTGCTTCTAGAATGATATTGGCGGACAAAGAAGCCTTGTTAACAAGTGGACAACATTTTTAAAGGCACGACTTGTATGCTCAGTGATGGACGATGATGGGACTGAGACTCATTTTGATGAGTTAGGTGGGTAATTACATTCACTTATTTATTTTATTCATTTCTACATAACATTGTAAAATTTCACAGTGTTGTACGGAGATTGCCACCAATTACATGGGTCCCTGTCCCTATGGAGGCTCTAAGTCTAAGTTCCAGATTTACTTATGTGTATATTTTTGGAATGTGGGTGAAAACTATGGCACCCAGTGGAAACCTATATTTACAATGTAAAGTAGTCATTGTACATCTTGTATAAAAGTGTAAATTTGGAGCACCCTCAAAATAACTTAACACACATCCATAAATATTTAAACTGCTGCCATCTAAAGTTAGTTAGTGTTACAAAGTCTCGGGTGTGAATGGGGAACATGTGTGTTAAATTTGGTGTTATCACTCTCACACTCTCTCATACTGGTCACTGGAAGTTCAACTTGGCACCTCATGCCAAAGAACTGTCTGAGGATATGAAAAGAAGAATTGTTTCTCTACATAAAGATGGCCGAGGCTATAAGAGGATTGCCAACACCCTAAAACTTAGATGCAGCATGGTGGCCAAGACCATACAGCAGTTTAACAAGACAAGTTCCAGTCAAAACATGGTCGACCAAAGAAGTTGAGTGAGCATGTCCAGCATCATATCTGGAGATTTTCTTTTCAAAATAGATGTATGTGTGCTGCCAGCATTGCTGCAGAGGTTAAAGGGGTGAGGAGTCAGTCTGTCAGTGCTCATACCATATGCCTCACCTACATCAAACTGGTCTGCATGGCTGCCATCCCAGAAGGAAGCCTCTTCCAAAGAAGGTGCAGAAGAAATTTTGCAGAAGCTGAATACAAGCAGACTAAGGACATGAATTACTGGAACCATATCCTGTGGTCTGATGAGACCAACATAAACTTACTTGGTTCAAAGTTGTCAAGCATATATGGCAGCAACCTGGGAGGAGTTCAAAAGACAAGTGTGTTTTGCCTACAGTCATGCATGGTGGGGGGAGTCTCATGGTTTGGGCTGTATGAGTGCTGCTGTTTATGGGGAGCTGCAGTTCACAGAGGGAACCATGAATGCCAACATGTACTGTGACATACTAAAGCAGAGCATGATCCCTTCCCTTCAAAAATGGGGCCCCAAGGCAATATTACAACATGATAAGGACCCCAAACACACCGTTAAGATGACCACCGCCTTGCTAAAGAAAATGAGGGTAAAGGCGAGCATCTGTGGGGCATCCTGAAACAGAAGGTTTCACAAATTCTCTAACATCCAGCGCAAATTCTCTTACATCCACCAGCATTGTGATGTTGTCATGGAGGAGTAGAAGAGGATTCCAGTGACTGCACCCTGTGAAGCTCTAGTGAACTCTATGCTCAAGAGATTTTAGGCAGTGCTGGAAAATAATGGTGGCCACACAAAATATTTACACTTTGAGCACAATTTGTCCATTTTCACATACAGGTTTACTTACTTTTGTTGTCAGTGGTTTAGACATTGATGGCTGTGTGTTGAGTTATTTTGAGGGCACACCACATTTACACTGTTATACAAGCTGTACACTTACTACTTTACATTGTATCAAAGTTTCATGTCTTCATTGTTGTCCCATGAAAAGATATAATACAATATTTACAAAAATATGAGGAGTGTACTCACTTTTGAGAGAGCATGTGTTTGTCTGTGTCTGCACCTATATGCCTAGAAGAGTGTAATATTTGGAGAAGCCTTAGTTTTCACGGAGATTGAAAACTATGCAATAATATAAGAAGTAGAATGCACTGTCTCACTATAGGCCGTAATTAATTAAAAAGTTGTTGTAAATGTAGTATTTTCTGTTACTAGTGTTAGCTTTTTTTTTCCCCTCTACCATCAAGAATAGTTCAATTTTCCTCTAATGGCCATGCATTTATTCATCAAATTACATTATCTATAATGATCGTTTTGTGCATACTACAGAGCCCCATGTACAGAGCCTTTGTGGTAGCATACAATAACCCTACAAAGCAGTGCTGCAAGGGGGAGTACCCCCACAATAAATGAGGTGATGGGAAGAAAAAATCTGAAAAGAGGAGAAAAGCAATTTTTTGTAATAAGATATATTATAAATTGTATTGCTTTGCATCTATGTGAAAATGTGAAATATATTTAACTTTGCATAACTGCTAATACTAAGTAATATATAAGAGTCTACCGTAATTATATTGTACAAAAATTCATGTAAATCTTTCTAATCTTTTTTTCTCTTCTTTTCTTACTATAGAGGATGTTTTTCTTATGGAAGCAGATAATCCCCGATCTAGTCTTGTCTATGGAATTTTCACTACCTCAAGGTATAGTATTGTTTGTTTTACAAGGGCTGCACATAGAGCACACATAGGGTATGTTCATACATTGGATGGAAAAGTCCATTGTGGTTTTCTCAGGAGAAAGCCGAGAATACATTGTGCCCCTCCCCCATCAAGTGATGGCCATCAGATTGCATGAGGATTTTAATGATGAATTCCAAGTAGAATCCACATGGATTTACTCAATAAAATCCATTGTGTGAACATACCTGTAGGCTGATTGGGACGTGAATTCTGACGCGGTTCAGTGCTTAATGTGATTTAGCATTGGCTTCTAAATATGAATGGAATTCACATCGCTTTGATTGTTCAGTAAAATCAGCATCTCAGTGCAGAAAATGCTGATTTACTCAAGCACTGAAAAAAATAATCAGTGGCGTGGAATAAAAAATTAGTGAAATGTTAATTCTTGAGGCAGATTCTCCTCTGAATCAACACTTATTCTGCCCATAGAATGAGCCAATGAAAACCTGCCTCAGAATTCGGTGTCGCATCCATGTCTACGATTAAAAATCCATGTCTAAAATCCACACTAAATCAACAGTTTTACACATGGAATCCATGCAGCATCAGTGCTGGAATTTTCAGCATTTAAAATCTGCTGTATGAACATACCCTTCTACTGATCAGCCATAAAATTTAAACTTAAAAGGAGATACAAGCAGATTAGAAGTAGATAACGTATCCAGTAACAATAGCACCTGTCAAAGGAAGGGATGTACTGAGCTGCATATTAGTTTTTGCAAGTTAATGAGTTGGAAACAGTTAACTTGGGAGAGTATAAGAATGTATGTGAGATAGACAAGGCCAAATTGTGATGGCTGGACAACTGAGTCAAAGCATTTCTAAATGTATTCTACTTAAAGTGTTCCAAGGAAAGACAACCAGTAAACCATCAACAGGGTCATAGACATCCATGGCTCATTGATGCTTGTGTCCTTATTTGTGAGACAAAACATAAGCGCTACTGGAAATATCTTTGCAATTGACACTGGTTGATGTCAGAACAGATGCATTGCAGCTTGAGAAATGGACAGCCCAGTCAAAGTGCTAATCCTGCCCCCCATCTTCTACTAAAAGCACCTGCAATAGACATCGGCACTGGATAACAGAGACATTGAAGATGGTAGCCTAAACTGATGAATCTAGTGCATGTACATTGCTTATCTAGGAAAAAGATGGCTCGGGATGCACTTTGTAAAAATGGCAAGTCAGCAGAGCCAGTGTGATGCTCTGGGCAATGTTCTGCTGACAAAACTTTAGTTCTGTTGCATGTGGATGGTATTCTAACACATGTCACCTTGTGGTATGTATCAGGGTGATATTCACATGCATGCCAGGACCAAAGTTTTGTCAGCAAACATTGCCTACCACTACATTGCCTATCTTTGCTGGCTTGCGTTCGTCCCATATAGCATTCTGGCCCATCCCTTTCTCGACAAACACACACTGGTCATTGACATGACATGTGAAAGAAAATGTGATTCATCAGACCAGTTCACCTTTTTGCATTGCTCCATGGTCCAACTCTGATGCTCACATACCCATTGTAGATACTGTGGACAGTGATCAATATAGACACTTTACAACCCCTTATGCAGGAATGTGTTTTTCCATCAGACCAGAATTTACTTTTTCAGCAACTTGAACAACCGTAGATTTTTTTTGTAGAACTAAACCACATGGGCTAGCCTTTACTCCACACACTCTAAAGTAAACTTTGGAAGCCCATAACCCATAATTAGTTGTCCTTCCTTGGATCAGTTTCAATAGCTACTGAGCACTGCATACCAAAAACACCCCACCCGGCCTGATATTTGGAGATGCTCTGACGTAATGGTCTAGATATAAATTTCAAAGATCTTTGCACTTGACTATTTTTCTTTTTCCAACACATCAACTTCAAGAACTAACTTGTTCCCTAACATGTACTGTATCCCACCACTTCATAGATTCCATTTTAACATGATAATCAATGTTATTCACTTTTAATTGTGACTGGTTTTAAAGAGAACCTGTCAGGTTATGCCCCCCTTGCAGAGGACAGTACAAGCTAGTGTCAGACCTGCTGTTTCCAGTGCTGTGTCCCTTATTCTGTAAGATGCTGGAGTTTTCAAGTATTGAGTGCTCAAATCTGCAGTTTTCAGCCAGAAAAGAGTCGAACAAAGAGTCGTTTTTTTCTTTCCCCGCCCACTTGAGGCTAGCCCCGCCCACCTCAAATGATAAACCTATGACTTTGAATAGGTAGAACCATGTGAATAACTGACAAGTGGGCGGGGCTAGCCTATGGTGGGCGGGGCTGACACCTACTCAAGAATAAGATTTGAGCATTAAATACTCAAAAAACGACAGCATCTTACAGAATAAGGGACACAGCGCTGGAAACAGCAGGTCTGTCACTAGCTTGTGCTGTCCTCAGCAAGGGGGCATAACATATGTGACTGGTTCCCTTTAATGTTATGACTGGGATAAAAGTGATTCAAAAGTCTAAATATGTAACAAAAAGTATACATATTTTTAATACATAAATCCTTCTTGTATGGCTCTCTAAAATAGGCTTGTTTAAACTGGATCACAAGTTCAGACCAGCTAACTTATGGCTGATGTATCTATGGTATTTTAGAGACTGCATGATTTTTATTTTTTTTTACTTACATCCTGTAATATTTTATATTGGCAATAATATTCTTGTTTATTCTGCTAGTTTCTAATGGTAATCAGTAGAGAGTATTCTTGTATGTGGAGGAGATAAGAACTTTCAAAGGGTTTAAGAGCTTGTTATCATAGATGGGATTTTCCAACATGCTGTAAAGCCTCCGTGCAATGAACACGATAGCTCTATTACAACAGAAAAGGAGAAAGTGCTATTCATATCTCATGCCTGTTGGTTTATTAAAGGAACATAGGGTGTTGAGAAAAGTCAAATATCTCCTTAACCATTGAGAAGACATCTGCCCATCTGTGCGCTTGTAAAGAGATGTCTTATCACAAACAATCCATATTCTGCTATGCCATCAGTTGACCATCACACGTCAGGCTCCCAGGAACCCCAGCAAACTGCTGAATTTTTTTCTGGAGGATGTTGCCAGCAGCGGATTATTTCCCCCGCACCATCTGCTCTTGTCCATAAGCCCTAACAGGGATGAGACAACACCTGTAACTTATGTAGTCAAGTGCGATAACTTCACATTTTTATCTTAAGTTTGGACAATTTTTGAGCCATATACACTTACCAAACCCCCGTGTGCATCGGAAAGAAATTTTTACCATGTCATCAGTTTTATCTAATCATGAAAGCCTCCTATTCCTATTAAAACATACAGAATTTGACATTTTGGTTTTTTGCTCATGTCCCAAAGAGAATATTTAACTGGTAGGAGAAGGAGAGCATTGAAGTACATTGCCCCAAGCAGTGGGTGGCTCTCACTGGCCAAAATGTCATATATTATCTGTCCACTATAATTAAGATGTTTCTGGGCAGAAATTCATACATTCCGAAGGCTGATGATATTCGGATTTACTTGGCAGCTGCAACAGAAGTCTGTTGATGGTAGAATTTATTATGAAAAGATAAGTGAAAATAAACAGCAAACAGTCAGGCGAACAACATCCTTATTGGGATGAACTGTGAATTAGTATGGCAGAAAAATGCTTTGCTTAATTTTATGGATATTATGTGAATTTTGCCTTAAATGAATTCTTCCAGAAAAATAAGTGCTGTTTTTTTCTCCAGCTATTTCAAATAAAAGCCATATTGCAGTTATACAATAACATCAGTCACAAGACAGAAATATTCCGACATTAAAAGGACCACGTGGCACATTGCCAACGATGATAGAAAATAGTTCAGTAAATACATTTCTTCAATTAGCCTTTATCCTTTCAGAGTTTTAAATGTATTTGGAAGTTTGTGCAGGAAGCTTATAGAGCACACCAATAAAATAATAGCTATATGCCATTTCCAGCTGTGTGTGGCCTTCTTGAATAGATTATATCAGGCATATGATTTTTTTTTTTGTTCAGAAATGTCTGTTTGGAGCGCAGGCAATGCTTTTCCAGTGTATGTTCTAAAGTAAAGTTTATTTAAGAAAGTCGACCTCCAAAGTCTGACAAATGTAAATAGAAAAGGTTTTAAATGGAAAAAGACGGAATTGTTAAGCATTACACATTGGTTGCTAGCCACTAGGTAGGATTTCAGGTTTTTCTACATAATCCTTTAAACATGTGGATTGAAACCTATAGGGAATTGCCGTGTGAATGAAACAACTGCAAGAAAAAAGTAAAATGAGCTACTGTGTCCAGACACAAGTTTTGTGGCACTTTTGAAAAGCCGTCTTTGGAAACCTGTGGAGATAGGCAGAATATATTAGCTATTCCATAGAACTTTCTTTTGTGTCTGAACTTATTGCTTATTCTTTATTAACTCTTCTTAGTTACATGCCATTTTTGTAGTCATGGGTCCTATAAACTTGTGTAGTTATGCAATAACTTTTTCTTGCTATTTTCACAATAATTATTGTGTATTTTTTTCAGCTCTGTTTTCAAGGGGTCTGCAGTATGTGTCTATCACATGTCAGACATCCAAACTGTTTTTAATGGTCCATTTGCTCACAGAGAAGGACCAAACCACCAGCTG
Source organism: Phyllomedusa bahiana (assembly GCA_025379985.1). NCBI lineage: Eukaryota > Metazoa > Chordata > Amphibia > Anura > Hylidae > Phyllomedusa > Phyllomedusa bahiana. The sequence goes on along the minus strand of JAODAL010000631.1, from coordinate 112,797 downwards.
ATTCCTTATCAGGGTAGAATTCCCTATCCAAGGCCTGGAACGGTAAGTTAGCAGACTGAATTACGTAATCACCATATTTACGTGCATGATCTTATTACACGTATCTATGACTGAAAGAGACTTTAGAGTTATAAACTACATGATCCTTCAGAGAAGCACAGACAGTGACTCTTTAGAACCAGAAGTGCTATTTTCAGTCCCATATTTGGCATTTTAGGGGTGCTGTTAAGTAGGTGTACAAGTGCCAACTAGTACAACTCTATAAAACTCTTATACTGATATCCTCATTTTTACAAGCCTGTCATAGAGACAGCTGCACCTTACATAGGCCAACATTTTGCTGTTGCTTCAAATCAGTTACACAAAATTGATTTAATCTATTAACCTTCTAATGGTATTGATAGCTTGTAATCTACCTACCTTGTAATGTTTACAGTGAATTATTTGATAGTGCTGTTTAGCGTTACCATTCTTCTACTAGGCACTGGAAGAGAAAAAAGTGAGTAAACAGCAGTCAGGACTTTTCACCCATTTTATTTTTGGCCACAGTTTTATTTTTTGTGTGTGTGCTGGTAGAAATTATGAACTTGGGTCCTAAACAGAATTTTAATTAAAATAATTCTATTAAGGTGTAGCATGTTATATTTAAAATAAGAACTAAGAAAAGCATGTAGAGAGTGAGGCCTACATTTTTATAATTTAAGCTCCTACTTGTATTGACATTGGATTTAAAATATAGACATTTCCTACCATTTTGTTCTAGTGGAGCCTGCGTAACTCCTTTATGTAGCTGTCTGTTCTGTTGCATCTAGAAATATCCTTAACAGGAGCTGCACTTACATGTCCAGTATGAACCCATGGAATACCTTTATTGTATATTATCAAACTAACAAGAATTGCAGTAATCAGAATTCTATAGTGTGACAGTTTGGGTAAGACTACTGTCTTCAGGCATAGTATAAGAAGAGAGGTCTCCCCAATGGCTACATCACTGAGCTGTAAACTGTGTAGCTTTAGTTTGTACAGACCTTTTGTGGATATCTCTGCATTTACATTAGTTTGGTACTGGTCATCCCCACCTTGGAATGAGCACAATACACATTAAAGATTACTCACATATGGAGTTGTGATGCCTGCAAAATGTGACTTTTGAATGTACATGGCAGATCAGATTTTCGATATTGATGGAATCATCCGTCTTCAAAGAGGGCAGATCACACAGTCTGTAATGAATCAATAGTGTAGACAGAAAGGAAAAACAGTCGGAAGGTGGAGAAGAAATCAGTGTCTTTGTACATCTGGAAATAAAAAGGCGAGACTGCAGGAGACAGGGGCCAGTGTCATAAGATAATCAATATTATCACTGTACATGGTTAGTGTTTTAATGTTATGACTAATTGGTGGGCATGCAATATGTGCCAGTACAGTCCTACAGGATGTGTAGAGACCATACACTTAAGGAGCACATAACAGTAAACATTCATTATGCATAGCAGGCAGTTCCTTGGCCAAGTCAACAAAATTCTGGCTAACAAGCTTGTGGTTTTGTGTTAATTTTAAAGATTTTGGATCTCCATATCAAATGAGCAATATGAAAACCACAAAGTGATGTAAGCTTGTCTATCTGAAAGAGCAAATTATTAGCAGCTTTCATTTTCATAGGTTTTCAAAAATGTACGGAAGACTCTTGATTGGGGATCTGCAATCTCCTGTTAAACGGTCATGTAGCGAGTCCTGCCATTACAAGCAAAAATAAAGTAGATAAATCAGAGGTATTTTAGTGACTTCCAGGTACTGTATGTCTACAGTATACTGCAGTCTGTGTATGGGTTGCAGAGCATAGTTTTTGAATGAGCAGACCTTAAAGGGGTTGTCCACTTTTTATTGTATTTATTTATTTATTTATTTATTTATTTATTATGTAGTAGGAAATCATACAATTTTCTAGTGTACATGTGTACAGTCCACATTCCAGCCCAAAGTAATGTCTCCCATGGACTAACTGTATGGGCTAAACATGGCATCAGTCATATAACCCCTGGTATCCAGGTATGTAACTGTAGTTTGAAGAGCAGAACTTCTCCAGTATTACTACCTCCAGCAGCATCTTATCATGTACAGGAGCTGATCACATTCTTTTCTCTCTACTATTCTTTGATTTTGTTTCTAGTTAACTTTATTAACGCCAACATGACAATGTCACTTGAAGGTCATTATTTGAGCAGTTAACTGCAACATTACCAACAACCCTAACAACATTATTTAGAGTGGCAGCAGTGATACAAGTAAATGCACTCAGTGAAGATGAAGCTGGAACCATATTAATAACAAATATTCCACCATTATTCCTATTCAGTTACCATATAGATGGCATGTAACCCTGTTACTAGCTGTATTTCAGGAGTTCACATGACTGACTGTATGGGCCACATGTATGAAAACTATCTAGGTCTAAAATTCACTTTGTTGCCAATCAGAGCGCCCCTCTCATTTCATATAGTGCTCTGGAAAAATGAAAGGGGCGCTCTGATTGATAGCTATGGGCAACAAAGTGAATTTTAGACCTAGACATTTTTTATACATGTGGCCCTATGTGTGGTCTATACAGTTACTCCATGGGAGCCATTACTGTGAAGTGGGCTTTGCCATTTTTTTTTTTTTAGTGTAGGAGCTTACTCCACTGATATAAAACAGGTACAGATACAGACTTTTTATTACAAAATTGTATGCTTTATTATTGTTTACATAATCAATAAGAATAATAATAGTAGGCATCCTCTTTGATATGCTTTCTGTGACCTGCTGACAGGGAAGCTTTAGGCAATTGGAGGTCCTGGAGGTCCTGATAATTTTTACTGTTAGCAGCAGGACCTTTTCCATTAACAGCACCAACGTGAGACTTGACCCCAAGCCTAACTTTTTAAAGCACTATTCTGTAGATTGTGAAACAAATACAAAGGTCCATTGAATGTGTAACTAGTTTTTTTGACAATGTATTAAGCTGATATGCAGTAATACTTTATATTCTCTTTCTTATAGTGCCCGGGTGGTGCATTTACTCCAAATGTGCACACAACAAAGGAATTTCCAGATGATGTTGTTACCTTCATAAGAAACCATCCACTTATGTTCAACTCAATTTACCCAGTGCATAAGAGACCTCTCTTAATAAGAACAGGAACTGAATACAAGTATACAAAAATAGTGGTGGATAGAGTAAATGCAGCAGATGGAAAGTATCATGTCTTGTTTCTTGGGACAGGTAAGCAAAATAAGCAGAATTCCACCATAAGTGAGATGCAGTTCAGATAGTTCATATAGTACATTCAGATTCTAATTATATTACCTTGAATCTGCAAGAAGATGCAACTGAGGGCCCACCATCCACTTATACACAACAACTGCATGGATCACAAACTCTAGCCGACCTTCTAAGTCTATTGTTGGGTCAGGGCCTGTGAATACAGTGTGGTACATCTCATAACATTGTCTAGTATTAAAGGGGTTGTCTCACTACAAGGATTGCTTTTTATTTTAAAGATCTTAAAAAAACAAGTCACTTTGCAATATATATATATATATCCATTAACAGTGTCCTACCTATTCCTAGATATCCCCTTTTGTATGTGCTGCATCAGCTCCTCAGGTCGCTATAGCTACAGACCTGTTTGATCTCTCCTGATAGGCTGCCAGCACTGGTTGCTATAGTTACAGACCTGTCTTCAAATGCAGCCTAGTAGAACCCAGTAAACACACCCCTGAAATCAAAATGAAACCAAGAAAACAAGACTGAGATAAGATGAATCAATGTAGTGAGACAACCCCTTTAAGACAGTGTAAACTTAGACTAGAATGACTAAAAATACACCAGATTTATAAAATTGGCTCAGCTGTATTATAAAATCTGGTGCCTGTTTAGACTATCTAGTCTAGGTTTACATCAGTTGGTATAGCCTGCTCCAAATATCGCACCAAAATTCTGGTGTAAGTCATGTACACCAGTATTTTGGTGCAGTCGCCACATTAAATGTGCCCCAGTGGGTTTTTCTAAAAGTACAGTTTATGTGTACATGGATGGTTATAGGTTCATTGTAATGATTCTGTAGTATATTAGCTGAGGTGCTCTTTTATAGGCTCATAACTGCTCATCAGTCCATCATGGATGAAAAAAATAGAAAATAAAAATTACCTTGTAAACCTGTTGGTTCCAGTGCTACAGCCAGTCCTGATGATTCCAGCCAATGATGTCACCATTCATCCTTCACATGACTTTTGGGTACACAAAAAATTGAGAGCACAAAATGCCCATACAATGTCAAACCTTTATTAAGTACAAAAGATAAGAGCCAGGAGGGATAGACAGAAGTGATCACAAGTGGCCGGGCGTTAAATCATAACACAAAGTATAAATACATAGAATTATAATGATACAAATGGTTGTTGGTACAAATCACAGATATATACAGTATCTCACAAAAGTGAGTGCACCCCTCACATTTTTGTACATATTGTATTTTATCTTTTCATTGGGCAATACTGGAGATATGACACTGACACAATGTAAACAGCTTGTATAACACTATAAATTTGGTGTGCCTCAAAATAACGCACAGTCATCAAGGTCTAAACTGCTGGAAACAAAAGTGAGTACACCCCTAAGTGAAAATGGACAAACTGTGCCCAAAGTGTCAATATTTTGTGTGGCCACCATTATTTTCCAGCACTGCCTTAACTCTCTTGGGCATAAGGTTACTAGAGCTTCACATGTTGTAGCCTGTGGAATCCTATTCCACTCCTCCATAACAACATCACAGAGCTGGTCCATATTAGAGACCTTGCGCTCTTCCATCTTGTTTGTGGAGGCCCAAAAGGGTTTAGGGCCGGAGACATGCTTGGCCAGTCCAGCACCTTTACCCTCATTTTCTTTTGTAAGGAAGTGGTTGTCTAGGAGGTCTTTTGGAATACAGTCCTGTGACTCAGTTTCTAAAGGAAGGGGATCATGCTCTGCTTCAGTTTGCCATAGTTTATGTTGGCATTCATGGTAGCTCCTCACAGACGGCAGCACTCATGGAGCCCCAAACCATGACACTCCCACCACAATGCTTGACACCATATGAACCAAATGAGTTTATCTTGGTCTCATCAAACCACAGGATATGGTTACATTAATCCATGTTCTAAGTCTGCTTTTCTTCAACAAACTGTTTGTCAGATTTTCTTGTGCATCATCTTTAGAAAAGGGTTCCTTCTGGGACGACAACCATGCAGACCAATTTGATGCAGTATGCGGAGTATGGTCTGAGCACTGACAGGCTGACCGTCCGCCCCTTTAACCTCTGCAGCAGTGCTGGCACCACTCATACGGCACCACTCATTTTGAAAAGAAAATCTCTGGATATGACGCTGAGAATGTGAACTTCTTTGGTCAACTATGGCGAGGCCTGTTCTTAGAGGAACCTGTCTTGTTATACCGCTGTTTGGTCTTGACCACCATGTTGCAGCTCAGTTTCAGGGTGCTGGCAATTTTCTTAAAGTCGAGGCCATATTTATGTAGAGCAACATCTCTTTTTTTCAGATCGCCTGACAGTTCTATGCCATGAGGTGCCATTTTGAACTTCCAGTGATGGCAAACTGGGCACAATTTAGCCATTTTCACTTAGTGTGCTCACTTTTGTTGCCAGCAGTTTGACATTGATTGCTGTGTGTTGAAGGCAAAACTACAAAGCAAATATCAATTTCCCCATACTGGAGGGAGAATTCCTTCCCAACTCCAATTGTGGTAAATCAAAATCGATTCCTGGACCAATGCTCCTTCTCCAGAATCTGGTAACCATACCGTATAATAATATATTTTATGAAAAAATGCATTAAAGTCCTTCTTGATCTTGTTAAATGAATCCACTATTACAAACTTTTGTGGCAGAGAGTTCCATAGTCTCTCAGCTCTTACAGTAACGAATCCCTGTCTTTTGATTATCATGATGATGAAATGCTTTTCACTACATCAGACCTGCACAATTTGGCATGACTAGGGGGCTAAAACTGCCTTGGACCATGACCCAGAACTCATGGGCATGCCAGGGAAGACCTCTGAACCACCCAGGAATACCCCCAAGTTGAGCACCTTTTTTAGTGTTGGGTTTGCTCAAGCAGCGCCCCTTTGTAGGCTGTGGTCGGCCACCAGAAATCCTTTGACAGCCTAAAAGCGGTCCACGGGCCAAATGTTATGTTCTAGACATAGGGGAGTTCCCTTGTCACGGATATAGGAATTATGTAAAAAGCTAATGATGGAAATCTTTGTACTGTCCATTCACTTCTACATTGTATTTAAATTGCAAAAAAAGGCTATCTTTTTTTTTTTTCTTTCAAAACTGGATAACCCTCAGTGAATCAGTAGCTGGCTCAGATATCATCTCATCTTTTACACATATGTTCCCAGAGAATTTCACTTATATGGATATATTTGTAAATAGATGTACGGTTTTAAGCACATCAGAGAGTAAGAGTTGCTCTGAAGTTTTGCCATCCATTGCATCTGATTCTGGATACTATTGTACATTGTAATCAGCAAAACCACACTCTATTGTTAAGGAAAGCATATTGCTGTTTATACACCAAATGAAAGACAACAGAAATGAATTACATTCCTTTGGCATTCAACATACATTAGAAAAAATGTCTTAAATTAACACTAAAAATGTCATGTACTCTAGCAGTGAAAACCCACACAGATCTAATTCTCCTTACAGCTGAGAGCAGGATACAATGTCTCATGTCTAGACAGTCCTCTGTGAGCTAAATACGTCAGCAAAAGAAATCTGTCCCCTTTCCTCCTTTCTTCTTCTTCCCCTATTGATACAGATATCGCAGTGTAATATACTGACCTCGTCTTGTTCCAATACTATAGGCAAATTTAACATTGTACTGATGGTAAGCTGAACTTACAGCACAGTAGGTGCACATTCAGATGCTATGGTACAGTCATATGAAAAAGTTTGGGCACCCCTATTAATCTTAATAATTTTTAGTTCTAAATATTTGGGTGTTTGCAACAGCCATTTCAATTTGATATATCTAATAACTGATGGACACAGTAATATTTCCGGATTGAAATGAGGTTTATTGTACTAACACAAAATGTGCAATATTAGTTATTAGATATATCAAATTGAAATGGCTGTTGCAAATACCCAAATATTTAGAACTAAAAATGATTTAGATTAATAGGGGTGCCCAAACTTTTTCATATGACTGTATATTCAGTATCAGTCTAAAAAATAACTAGTGACTAAGCTGCTAAGTGACTCATGCCACCCTACTGTATCTTCTTAGGTGTGGTCCAGCTGAGTGGCGCTATGGTTTTGGCAATTAGCTTTGTTATTCCTGCTTACCCACATTAGAGCTGCTATCTTATCTGCATATAGCAGATTAAAGTTGGCCGTACACCTTAAATAAATCTAATTAGCTGAATGTCTAATGTGTATGGGGACCCTTGTCTAATGACCTAGCAGATGTTGGATTTTAACATGCCTGAACCCAGAAGAGATGGGTCTCTACTAGGGGGCCTACTGCACAGTAGCCTACTGTATTTTCTCATTGAACAAAACATGCATACTTGGTATGCATACATGTTGATGGTGAAGTCAGCAGGATTAGCTGCTAACTGCTATCTAAAGTGTATAGCCATCTTAATACTCCCTTTCCTTTCTTCCTCAATCCATAGAATTAGTTCCCTTATGCAGTGGAGGAGTTAGTAAAAAGAGGGGATTAAATCTCCGGACAGAAATGATTAACTTTAACATGTTGTATCATTGGTTGACCGTTGTGCCAACACTGTCATGGTGCATTGTAACCTTTTAGCCTCTCCTTCATAGAACAGTCAAGTGACTGCCTTTATGCCAGAGTGAAGTCCTAGTAAAGTTGATAAAATTGCAGTATTTCAGTTCTTGGTGGTTAAAAATACAAAGAAAACTGCCCGGTGAATATCTAGTTTTACAGCCCAATGTTAATCACTTTGACACGTCTTGTTGTTGCTGCTGTAAAATACAAGACATACTCACAGTGAATTGAGAAAAGAAAGTCCTTCCCATCTCAGACTGCATTAGCTTTACAGCTAGTCACACATGTTTATTGCTGTGTCTGCCAAGGCGTTATAGCTCTGCCAGGTTTAACATTCTTATTGGATAGCTTTATAGTTCTGGACCAGACGTTGCTGTAGTGTTTAAATTTTATGGAATTACCATCACAGAGAGATTTTGCAAAAATAAGATTCATATAAACTTAGTATATGCTTATTTGACATAAATTTATCAAGTGCTGACAAACGCTCTGTCATGAATAGATCTCCATAAGCCCTTTGTTCTGAAGAAGCTGCTTTCACACGCAATGCTTTTCACACAAACACCATATGATGCTTGACATGGTTTTACACAAATGAGAACGGTCTTTTCTCTGTAAATATATTTTATTACTACTTATAACTTCCGCCGTAACACTTTTGATCTGTGCTCTTCTCACAAATTGGATTTTAGATTTACTAAACATATGCCCTGTACTAGAACTGTACTGTAAGTTTAGACACTGCCCAAACCGAAGAAAAACAAAACCACATCTTGGTACATACAACTCTGCTATGGTTCATCAGTGCAGTCCCCACATGTTCTTTACCTGTGGTTTTTAGTGTGGGAGAAAAAATCTTATTCACGTTGATGTAATGTCTGGAAACTGCAGCTCACAGAATTGCACTACAGAAACCAACTTGAAATCTAAATTTATCTTAATATATATATTAGAGGAAAATGTTGCTGTATTTCATGTGGGGATTTCATGCAGGGCATTTAAAATTCTGTCACTTGCTCCTTAGCAACTGGCTATAAACCTTCAATTTGTAACTAACCACACATTCTGATGGAATGGCAGTTGACAGTCTGTTGCTAAAAAGCAACCCAAAATACACTTTGTCACAAAGGACATCCTGTGCGCACTATGTACCCTTAACGGGTGTCTGTCATGATGACAGTTCTTTTAGGTCTAAATAGAACATGTCAGCATGAGCCAGAGACTCCATTTGAACAATGCTCCATAGGTGCTATTATGTGTGTCTGACTGGATTTTTTGGTGGATTCTAATAATTACAGTAATTAAGCTAAAATATAAATATCCCTTTATTGCCACTTTCATTGCCATGTGTAGACATGTAAACTCTATCACAGGCTGGTTTCTAAAAAGATTGGATTCCGTTACAGCAAAAGACTCCAGGGCTAGATAGTACTATACAAAGTTATGAAGAAAAAAGCACAATGTTTAGTTTTATTTACACCAGCTTTCTCTAAGTCTGTGTGTCATTAAATGACTTTGGCTGAAAGGTCTTCTTAGTAACTGTAATGACGCAGGTTTGCACAGGACAACAGTACCTGGCTTTATCTATAAAAGTCACCTTTCTTGGGTACTAACATTGGCTCCCACTACTCAGATACCCCCAGGACTTCAGGAGAAATTATTTATAGCCAACCCAGCAATCACAGTAAACAAATATACAGAGAATGTATAAAACACAATATCATAAGACACTCGCCATTAGATGATTTGGCTTTCAGGATGGTAAGAAAGATGATGGCATAGACATGGATGAGGACAGAAACATAAATAGCTTTAGTGTAGAAGAAGACCAACAACACACAAGAGCTGACCCTAAATGACTCTCCCTGAATCTTTTCCTAGACATATCCTTAATACTGACCCTAAGACCAAAAAGCACTCACTATCTCTGCCCCAAAATATGTTACTAAGGATTTCCCTAAGCTACAACTAACCCTGACAGGATAACTCTAGGACCCAGCAATAACCAAGATTAGACAACGTTAACCTGACGAAAGCTGAGAAATACAAAACCTCTATAAATAAACAAACCAAGGTATCTAAACCTAGATAATTAGATGCAGAATAATTATCAGATTACTAGATCCAATCTCTCAAGACACACAATGTAATATATGCCATGCTGCCAAGACCAGGGTACTTTATAGGAATACTGGCAATTAGCAACTCTACTCTTAACAAGCTAAGGATACCTTGCATAGTAAGCTGCTCTTCCCCAAAAATTGTTTGAGGCAGTTGCATAGCCTTATATTGGATATAATAAGAAGGGGAAGACAAAACGGCACAAAGATTCCTTACATTCATAACAGCAATTTAGTAGCTACTGACTGAACTGTAATAGTCCCCGAACAATTTAGCATATAACCCCAGTTCTACAAGTCTTATATACTTTATTAACTACCTCACGGTCAGTTTGTCTTGGTAAGCAGCAGCGTGCACTTTTTACATAGTGACAGAAAGACTATTGTACCACAAGTGTTTTATTATTATTATTATTTATTTTAAAGCGCCATTGATTCCAGGGCGCTGTACATTCAAAAGGGAGGTTACATACATAACATATCAAACAAGTACAATGATAACAGTGACTTACTTATGAGTGGCACAGAGGGAGTGAGTGCCCTGCCCACGAGGGCTTACAATCTACCTATGAGGAGGAGAGAAGCCAGAAGGTAAGGGGGCAATGTGTTTTTTGGGGTAGCGCATGGCTGCTGGTTCATATGTAGTTATAGGTGTCCTAAAGGTGGGTATTTCAGTTGCTTTGAACCTGGGGAAGGTGGGGAGAGTCTGAGGTTTGGGGCTATGAGTTCCAGAGTGTAGGGAAGCACGGAGAAGTCTTGGAGACGGTTATGTGAGGAGCTGATAAGAGGAGAGCAGAGAAGGAGGTCCTGTGAGGAGCGGAGGTTGCGAGAGGGAGATATCTGGAGATTAAGGCACAGATGTATGGAGGGGAGAGGTTATGGAGAGCCTTGTAGGTCATGGATAGTAGCTTGAAATGAATTTGTTGGGCAATCGGTAGCCAGTGAAGGGATTTGGCAGAGGGGGGAGGCAGAGGAGTAGCGAGGAGAGAGGTGGATGAGACAGGCAGCAGAGTTGAGGATGGATTGAAGGGGAGCAAGAGTGTTGGATGGGAGGCCGCAGAGAAGTATGTTGCAGTAGTCAAGGCGAGAGATGACAGGGGCATGGACTAGCATTTTTGTAGTGTCGAAGTTGAGAAATGAGCGAATGCGAGAGATACTTTTCAGGTGGAGGCGGCAGGGAGCTGTAAAGGCCTGGATATGTGGTTTTAAGGACAGAGCGGAGTCGAAGATTATCCCAAGGCAGCGGACTTGTGCAACAGGTAGTTTCATATAACTCTAACTTGTGCACAAGCAGGGTCCAACTAAAACTAGATCATATAAATGATCACCACAAGGGCATAAGAATATTTTTTTTTTGGGGCCCCATATCAAAAACACACCTAAAGACAAGAAACCCAAACAGCAGCATAAATAGCAATAATTAAAGATTGTATGCTAGCATCATATATTAGAGAATCCACATTGTAGTGCCAAAGAGCAGAAAGCCACAAGTGATTATTTCCTATGAAAATGTTCCAGGTTCTTGCAACTGAGTGGGCCCCTCAACCTCTGGATCCCATAACAGCTTTTATGGATGTAGTTATGCCCATGCTTGAAGATGTGGCAGAAAATAATTCATTTTAATATGTATTGATTGCAGCGTTGTTTCTGGGGTAGAATATCTTTGTAATACAGTGCAGAGGCGCACTATCACAACACAAGTCATAGTCTCCATATGTTTTGTACAGAAATGCCTAATAGAGGTTACCTTTTCTAAGTTTTGTTAAGACACTGCTTATTAAACTGTAAGTTATTCCATAAACGACAACTGGATGATACGTCTTAAGTCTGTTTACTACCAGAGTGTAGTCTTTCTTTATGGTAGGCAGATATTGCAGCTGCTGCAAGCTGGATTTATCATACATGAAATTCTAAATTAACACACACATAGTCATGCTGAAAATCAATGCCAACTATAACATAACACAGTGGAGTGTAGAATGCGTTTTCACGCCTAGTGGCAATAACATTTCTGCTTTAATAGAGAAAGCTGCTATATAAGTGTGAATCTCGCAAGGATTGTCTGACACCATCAATGTCCTGCCTTATATATGGACAACTTGGTTTTGTACTAACTATATTACAAATAATGTTGAATGGAATTATTTCGGTATGGTAACAAAATTACTACATTTTATTTTGCATATTTGTTGCAATATCAGTGCAGAAATGGAAGGTATATATTTCAAAGTGGTCAGTAGCATATGTAACTCGTAACAAAAGTCTATAATATATTAGTACAGTATAATAAAGGGAGACTTCTATTAAGTAGGTTCCGACAAGTTTTTCATGGAAAACAATTCCTTCTACTGTTATCGTTCTATCACCTTCTACATTAACCTTCCTTCATCAGTAGTAAGTTGTAGACAATAGTAATCCGTGAGTTCACTACAGGATAAAATAATTTTCTTGCATGTTTGAATAGGATATATGATGAATAGGTCATTATCGTACCTCTGGACTCAGGTTGGCATTTTGAAATAATTTATAACTCAATTAATTCAGTATGTTAGAGCAGGTCAGTATCTCCATTAATTTGTAGTAACTATAAGAATCCATCCTGTCCACATAGACCAATATTCCTGCAGAACAATATCAACAACTAGTAGAATCTGTGCCACAACAAATTGTTGCGGGTCCGAAAGCTATACATAGTCCAATGTTTTACTTGATGGGTGTCCTAAATTAAGTGATTATTCAGTAGGTTATATTAGGAATGCTAAGTGCTCAAATAATGAGTATGTTGAGCAACACATTGGCCTTCCTTTGCTATCACTGCCTAAAAGTTAGGCAGCGTACACTGACACAGGCAGTCTAAACTGCTCCGGATTTATCACAGTGACTCCTGCTGACACTTTGTGTCGAATTATGGCCCTGCACACTTTCCCCACAAGGCCATGTCAACTTTCCGGTAAGCCATCCTCACCAGTTAAGCAGTGTGCAGAAAGTGTCTTAAGCCCATAAGAAATGTGTCTGGGACATGCTGCTCCAAAAATGTGCCACATTTTGGTGCATTTTTAGACACTTTTCTGGTGGAATTACAATGGTAATTGAAGGCCAAAGTTACTGCATGTCCTTAAGACAAAAAGCCAGGGAATGTGTATTCAGTTTACTGAAACAAACTTCATTATGCCATTTAAATGTAGTGGGAAGATTATATTACTTTTGGACTAAGAATAGTAATCATCTGATTTAAAATTAACAGACCAAGATGTCTTAACTTAGTTTGTCATTTTTTTTTCACTTTTTTATGTACTAATATGGTAAAATGTGTTCTAAATTAGAGCATGGATCCATGATTCTCAACCTGTATCAGATTTTAATTGAAGTAACATGTTGCTTGGAAATTTAGTAGAAATAAACATTTGATTGTTGCTATAAATCGTAAACCAGACAACCAGGTTTCTATGTACTTAACAAGTATTGTGTTAGCTATCCTAAAGTATGTTCATATTCCAAGTTTAGATTATGTTATATATTTTGTTTTTGAGTGATATAGTAAATATATTTCATCTTCTCACATTGTGGCCTCTCTACAGTAGTGTCTGTGTAGGAGAGTCTTCAAAAGTGCTACAAAGGAAAAGACAGCTGGAATCTAATTGGCTATTGTTCCACTTTTCCTTTACACTATTTCTAATATTTCCCCTGCTGTGTTTATAAATTGATGCCAAATAGAGCTGGATTAGTCCTACCAGTTTGTTTCTAACTGACCATGTATGGATCCCTTAAAAAAATTCTCTTTCGTGTTTATCAGAGGTCCTAGACAACATGTTATGATTGATATACTTCATTAACGGTCATTGTTCTGTTCCTCACTCATTGATTGTTTTATGTCGGTATACATTTTATGTTTGTACTATCAATTTTCAAAACAACCGTTAAAAAATAAAATGGTTCAAAATAAATGTTCATTATTGGTTTTATACCATCATAATTTAACATTTTCTTCTACATGCTGGTAGATACTCTAACCTCATGTATACTGCTGAGGTGTAAAGTATACAAGCTCAATCCTCTAGGCTTGTTCAGTTATTGGCAGACACCTTGTTCTTGATATTATTTAGAAAAAGCAAAATACATAATTTAATTGAATTAACTTATTTAATTGAATATTTCATAAGTAAACCTTTATTTAGACCTGTAGAAGACTGTGTTAACCTGCAATAAAGTATTACATTTCTCTTTTAGAGAATTTAACTACCCCTTAACTGACGCGCACGTCTTTTGACGCGGCCGTGCGGTCTTTCTGACTGCGACGTCTTTTGACGTCGCTGCAGAAAATCGGCGTTTGCGGCGCCCAAGTGCCGCAGCTGCGCTGGGATCGGGGCTTGAACTACACAGCCCGATCCAGGCATGTCCTCCAGGCATCGAGGAGCGGAGTGAAACCTCCTCAAACCCGGATGCATTAACCTTTGATTGCGCGGTTGCGTTTACCGCAGCGCAATCAAAGGGATCCCTGCTCTGTCGGGTGATCGAAATCCGGTGACCCGACAGGAGCCGGGGAACGGGTGCAACAGTACAGCTCTGGGACATAGCTGGCCCCAGATTTGTCTGTGTATGAAGCCATGATTAGGACGCACTGTGTGGCTGTCCTAATCACTGCCTGTGTCAGACTGACACAGATTAGCATGTATTAGCATATGGAATAGCTAATACATTATAAGTGTAAAAATTTTTTCAAAAAATGTTAAACAGTTCTCCCTTCATGGAAGTAAAAAAAAAAGTACAAAAAAAACATAAAAAGTGTAAAAAAAAAGATAATAAAAATAAAATATAAAATAAAATAAATAGTATTTAATTTAAAAATAATCTTAATAAATTACACGCACAAAAAAACCTCACATATTTTGTATCACAACGACCGTAAAAACCTGTAGAATTTAATCTAACAAGTTATTAAATGTGAAATGTTAATGTGTAAAAAAAAAATGAAAAAACAAAAACAAATGTTTGGAAAAAAATAAAAAAAAATACTGCAATTATTTTTAAGTTGTCTTAAACTATTCCCTGATAAAGTACAACTTGTCTTGGAATAAAACGAGGCCTCATCCAACTGCGTCATTGAAAAAATAAAAAAGTTACAACTGTTTAAATGCAAGGAGGCGCCAAAACTAAAAAAATGTTCTGGTCATTAACTACTTTTCAGGCGTTCGTCTTAAGGGGTTAAAAAACATATTATGTTCCCCTCTAGAGGTTGAATCTCATAATTTTTGATACCAGCTGGTGTTTTTTGGATGCCTTTTATTAACGTCCACCTAATGTGCCCAGTGCTGGGGAGAAGAAGCCTTTAATGTACAGATTCTTGTTGACTGGCAAGCAAAAAACAGGAGCATTTTTTTAACATTCCAGTTTAAAAATAGTTATGTTTTACCAGATCTAAGAGAGCAGTGTAGTATTTAAAGAGGTTGCCTCATTCAAAAGTTTCAAGGTAATGCTATGAATGAAATAATGATGCTTTGTTCTTCACTTCCTGTCAAGCGTCTGTAATTAGCATATGAGCTATCTGTATTAACAGACTCTGCTAATTAGATAAAATCTCATGCTGTCAGGACATGAGAAGCTTTTGAGTAAAGTAAATGTGTAATTAATGCTTTTGTCTGAAAAGATCAGTAACAAGGCAAGCTCTCACTTTGTGAGAACCTGTGTATGAATCACTGACATCAGAATGAACAAACAGCAGGGGGGGAGAAGTACACAGCTTGGTCACTTGGGGAACCAGATAAAGCACAGGAGGTGATAAAATCACTTGTAGCTCCTTAACAAAAAAAAAATGAACAACAAAATATATTTGGAAAACATTTTAATTTTGTGTTCCCAACATGTTGAAAGCTGATCTTTAAAGTATAAAGATATAATTGTTAATATGCTCAGCATTAAATGATGGTATTGACATTATCTATGTGATAATCTTTCAAAATAAATAAGAAAATAAATTCTCTGATTTTTCTTCTAGACAAGGGGACAGTACAGAAAGTGGTTGTTCTTCCTGGCAACAGCTCCACTAGTGGAGAACTCATCTTAGAAGAACTGGAAGTCTTTAAGGTTTGGCATCATCTTCTAATTTCCAGAAGTGAACATGTTTACATACAGTTTTGATCTGACAGACTTGGCCTTATAAGTAAAACTATAGATAACGTAGCTGGTGTTGTAATGTGTGTTTGTGTTAGCTGAGACTAGCACTGAAATAACGTAATGTTTGGTTAATTTTGTAGCTGTGGATTCAGTGACTTCACATCAGCATGATAAATATAGCTGGCAAGAGAAGTAGAAGGATAACTAGCATTTAAAGCAAACTTAAGTTTGCTTGTTTTCCCACTACAGTAAAGAGATGATCTCGCTATATTGTATTGTTGCCAGCATTTTAAAACAGCATTTAAGGACACATTTCTTTTATGTAGATTCATATTCAACTGTATTATGTTAAGTAGAGAGCAAACTTCCTTTGAAGAAAGTGCATGCTTCATTGGGACATCTATGTTGAGTTTCTTAGTAATCATGTATATATGGATGCAAATATATTACTGATATAAGAAAAAAAGGAAGTGATAGTGGGTTTCCTAACTTGTCACAAACACTTGAGAGGGCATTATTACTGCTCTCAGGAAGCTCGTGTTTTTTCCCCAAGGATATGTATTAACAATTACCGGAAGTAATCTATAAGTAACTAGACATAACGGATTGCTGTTTGTATCCTCATCTTTTTCAGCTTGCAGTGCTAAGGTTATTTTATTTAAAGCACTGATAGTTACCACAACAAATATCTCAGTAGCAGCTCTAGTGTTCATGAAGGGCAGAGTCCTGTGGAGCAGTTGGCCATCTGCCAACTTTCCTCTGAAACAGACCAAATAATTCAATGGACAGACTAAAAGTAAAATCACTGCTTATTAAGTAATGACACAAGAGATGGAATCACACTAAAGTAGAGGCAATGACCCTTAATAGGGCCACAAGATTGCAGTTTTCCTCATACAGTATAAACAATAACTAGTAATATAAGTAAAAAGTTCACATGGCATGATATTATTCATCATTTTCTAAAATGCCTTTTGATTATAATGATGTTATGGCAACAGTGTAAAATTAGAGAAATGTACAATTAATTAGGTGCATCACTTCCAAGCATTGTGTAAGACTTAGACCCTCCACAGCTGCTCTACTAAAGATTATATTTTGTTGCATGTAGTGTTAATCATTGATTTCTCCATTGGTGCTTATTAATAGAATATGTTTTCTTTCTTTAGAGTCATGCTCCTGTAAAGTCAATGAAGATTTCATCAAAGAAGGTAACTTGCCTTAGCCTTCCGTGCTTACAAGTTAATTTACAATCTGAAGATTGTAGTTTGCTGTACAAAGGCAGTAATATCAGATTACTGACTAAAACAGAATTGATGAGACCCACTAATATATTAAGTTGACTTACCTATATTTTTAGACAATACAATATGTTATCAATACATTAAAATGCCATTATTACAGCACATGCAAATTTTTGTGAAAATTATTCTTTAATTTTCTAATTTGTATTGTTTTTAGCCTATGCTAGATAGATAGATTTAGAGGCCTTGTGCCTTTGTTGTGTAATTTAGCATATACTGCATTGAGGAAAGACTATGGTGTACAGCTCACACAGTGCTCCCATACCAAGAAAATGTCCTTTCTGTCTATTGAGGTCTACTATATCCATATCTGATCCATATCCCCTTCTTAATTGTTACTTTGAGGTTTCTTCCTTGTTAAATTTGGACTTTTCGTTTACCTGACTTTTTAGATGAAGGCAACACAACGGTCACTGAAGCCTTCCTTCTCTAACTAATAAAACAGTCGTTCTGTAGAGTCGAAATATAATCTTCTTGAACCTTGCAGAGGTCGTATTTTGTTAGGGAATTAACGTTTCCACAGTGTTACCTCTACATCACAGTCTGATACATAATATATAACTAAGACAGCTCTGTATTGTAAGCACCCATCCAGAAACTCCTACTACTTTGGCTTTCAGGGCACCTGTGAGTATGACTTTAGGGAGTTGGATATTGGGGTTAACTGCCGGAACAACTATAGTTTTAGATTTCATTTGAAATTAGGCTCTAAAACAGAATGTGAGGATTAAATAACTAATAGGTAACCTAATTTAAATAAAGAATACCACAATGGCAAATTGCTCAACTATAACATCTCATTTATCTTCCCACTGTTGGAGGTTTCTGATATTTCTTTCATCAGAACCTAATCTAGTTTTAGTGCCTGTAGCTAAAGTTATATCCAAAGCTTAGCATTATGCAACTATGCGTTTCAGTACTTACTTAATGAAGACCACTGACAGATTAATCTGTGATGACTGTAATTACAGTTAGCACTCCAAAAATTAATTCCCTGATATGCGTTTAAAATTGTAAAAATGCATTTCATGGTTGGCATGTAATTTCAGTTTGCTTAATTGACATTTTAAAATCTTGTCTCTGGTTACTGATAACATTCCATTTTAGGAAGAGGACCGTAGGGCAACTAAAGATTAGATCCATTAGTAATCGCACGCTTAAAATCAATTGAGTACTTAGTCGCTAAACACATATCCTCTCACACTGATTATATTATACTACATCTAAATTCAGAAATTGCACAGAGTCTGAGTACTCGTTAATGTATGTAAGGTCAAGTACTAAAGCACATCAGAATAAAATAGTGTTCCGTTGGAAAAGCAGAAGATAACATACAGAACGTGCATTATTTTCATATGAGTACATGTAATAAATATGGAACTTAGTGATATTATGCAGCAGAAGTGTAGAAATAATAGGAACTTTAAAACTTAATATAATGATTTATGGGAATTAGGCGGTGTAGTAGTTTCAACACAGCGCTGGGTCTGGAGTAGCAAGGTTTTAGAAGAGGCAAAAAGAGAAAAAAACATTGACGGCATGTATAGTCAATTCACTATCAAACCTTAGGCTAGAAAGACAACTTTGACATTTATAGCAGAATTTTGCTACTTAATCGGTTAGAATTAGTACACCCAATTTTTAAACTGTTCTGTTCCATGCTTAAACATAACTTAGAAAGTGAATTTCTATGACGCACAGTACAGTGTTTAATCCAGTATGCCGTACACAATCAAGTGACTGATCGGTTGGACAGGTAATATAGATATAATGTCACATTGCAAGTGATATTCAGCCATGACATTCTGTCTTCTATAAATATTGTAAGCTGCCAGTGATGTTGCAATGGATGAAGTAGAAGTCTGAGACACTCTCTATAAACTAATACCTGCTAACACCTATTTGAGACATCTGCAGTCTGGTAAAAGAACATTTCATTAATGAGTGTTGTATTTTGGGTGCTTAGGATAAAAAACATTTTTTTTTTATTAAAATTTTTTACTTCTATGGACTTAAATTTGAACAAATACAGATCTACTGGAACATGCTCCAATTAGAATGATCCCTTTTTATATTTTAAGCCTAGGATATGGTATATTTCCATTAATTTACTACTGTTATGATTGAAGCAGTTTGTACAGTAAAAATGTTGTGCTTTTTTTTTTTAGCAACAATTGTACGTTAGCTCAGAAGAAGGTGTTACTCAGCTCTCTTTACACCGTTGCCATGTTTATGGGCCTGCATGTGCAGACTGCTGCCTGGCCAGGGACCCTTATTGTGCTTGGGATGGAAGTGTCTGTTCAAAATTTTATCCGTCTGGGAAAAGGTAAACCGCTTGCTGTGACTTAGCTTTTATATGTTTATAATCTTTATAAAAACTGTGTGAGATAGGATACATGTAACCTTACTTGTTTTTTTAAAAAAATATGTATATATATTTTCTGATTTTATAGAAGAAGCAGGAGACAAGATATTAAACATGGAAATCCAGTTACCCAATGCCGTGGATTTAATCTAAAAGGTAGTTACAATGCCGATATTTTTGTTTCTAAGTATTGTTAAAGAAGTAATTAATCATAGTGACTAGTAGCTACCTGTCCCACCACAGGTTTTGAATTATTGTCACAATGCTGCTGTTTTTGTTGTTTAACATAATATTAAATAATATTAATCAATATAAAGTTTAGACCGTTTTTTTGTGCCCCTCTAGTAAAAACAGCTTTGTTTATTACTAGTTACTAGTAGTAGCATTAGTATTATACAGTGTATGTGTAATGAGCTGGAACTAACACTCATTTAAAGATGCAAATGTAAAGAAAGATATTTCAAGATGATAAATTATTATTATATTTATTGTGCAAAACTTCACATTTAACTCAGGGCAATGTCTAAGATACATCTGTTTTAACTGAAAGCTCATTTTGAATTTTTAATATTGACTCTAACATAGCTTTGATTCATTGTAATGAAATAGAAATGGACAGAATGTTATATTTTAACTCCTTAACGACCGCCCTCCGACTTTAGACATCGGCTGGTGCGGGTCGTTCGTCTGCAGCGACGTCTTTAGACGTCGCTGCAGACACCGGAGTTTGCGGCGCCCGGCGTTCGGGGCTGTACTACACAGCCCTGATCCCAGAGCATGTCCTGCGAGCACCGGGAGCGGCGGAAACCTCCGCAACCCGGTGCTTTAACCCTTTGATTGCGGCTGTACAGTACCGCAACACCCGGTCACCCGACAGAGCTCAGGGAACGGCTACACAGACAGCTCTGGGGACCTAGAGTGACCCCAGAGCTGTCTGTGTACTAAGCCAGTGACTAGGACGCACTGTGTGCTGTCCTAATCACTGCCCGTGTCAGACTGACACAGATTAGAATGTATTAGCATATTCATATATGCTAATACATTACTAAGTGTAAAAAAATTTTTTAAAAAATTTTAAACAGTTCTCCCTTCATGGGAGTAAAAAAAAAAAAAGTAAAAAACCCCCATAAGAAGTGTAAAAAAAAGTGTAAAAAAATAAATAAAAAAATAAAAAAAAATGTTTAATAAAAAATAATTGTGCATAAATTACACGCACAAAAAAACCTACACATATTTGGTATCCACACGACCGTAATAACCTCCAGAATTAATCTAACAAGTTATTATGTGTGAAATGTGAATGGTGTAAAAAAAAAAATTAAAAATTATTTTTATTTTTTTAAATAAAAGAAAATACTGCAATTATTTATAAGTGAACTTAAACTATCCCCCCATAAAGTACAACTTGTCTCGAATAAAACGAGGCCTCATACAACTGCGTCATTGAAAAAATAAAAAAGTTACAATTGTTGAAACGCAAGGAGGCAAAAACTATAAAAAAATTCTGGTCATTAACTACTTTTCAGGCGTTCGGCTTAAGGGGTTAAAGGGGTTGTCTGGTCCCTGTAAAAACAGATAGTAAGCTGCAGGTTTCCAAACAAAAAATACTCCAACCTATGCTCATCTCCATTTCTCCATTCCAGTGCCGGGTCTCCTCTTTCTTCTGTTTTTCGGTCTTCTTCTGGACAGTTACGTCTCCGCTGCAGAGGTCACTTGCCACTCGATTGCATCATTCTTTAGAGCTGTTCACTTCTGAATGGCGATGTAAATGAGTGGCATGGGACTTCTGCATACAATTAGCAGCTGCAGCGGAGGCATGCCTGTCCAGCAAATGAAGAAAGTAATTAGAAGACCCAGCGCTGGAACGCAGGAGCAGAATAAGGTAGGTTAGCATAGGTCTTTTTTTTTGGCAGCTATTTGTTTTTTTTAGAGGAACTGGAAAACCCTTTTAACTAATAGGTCAATCCATCATCAGTTTATTAATCAGGAACTTTCAGAGAGTACTGAGATATCACTTAGTACCTAAAAGCGGTAATACCGCAAGAAATCTTGAGCGACATGTTTTAAAAGAGACGCCGCCATGCCAGTTTTAAAGCACATTAAATGAGTGTACAGTGTTTTGCCGGATGTATTAACCTATGTCATATGTGAGTTCAGAAATCTGACGTGTGGTATACCTTACATAGCATATCTTAGGCGCATAACTTAGGCTCACTGCATATCTTAGGCGCGTAGCTAGACTATCTGAGACACATATTTTAGGCGCATTCAAATGTTTCATGCCTTGCGCAAACTATGCCGAGTTTTGGTGTACGACTGTTCATACATACATGGAATAGGGCTTCGACAATAGTTTTTTGGTGCAAAATGCGCACAAAAAAATGCTGCAGCCCAAATCACCCATTGTGCTTATTTACGTAAAATTCTAAATAAGTTTTGCATTTAAATTCAGTAAAATAATCTACTGAAGGTATATGACATTTACTTAGAATGAAGACACCTGGGGGACATGTAGGAAAATTGTCTAGGTCAAAGACTTTCTTTGTTGCCTATAGCAATCAATCAGAGCTCCACTTTCATTCCATATATTGCTCTGAAAAAATGAAAGGGGACCTGTGATTAGTTTTTATGGGCAACAAAGAAAGTCTTAGACCTGTACAGTTTTCATACATGAGCTCCCTGGTACTGTACTAATTGTATAGCAAAGTACACCTAAATATCTTAGGGAGTCATGTATGCAACTTTGCACCTAGAGACAATTTTTTTCTTCTTTTTCAGTGTGAAATGCAACTGAATATATGAAAGTGGTGAATGTATGCTCATAAATAAAGCCTAAAGTTTAACGCGCCTAGCGTATACGTTTGTCGTACCACGGTACTTTGGCGCATTAGTAATGCGCCTAAGATGTATATAAACGAATGCCAGAATTCGCTAATGGCTGCTAAAACAGTTAATTGAGAACGGGATTTATGGCAGATGCTGTATTGGTTTCATTAATTTATATTATTTTGTTTAAAATTAATTTTAGATTATGTTAATTTATATTTTTGGGCTATTATGTAATTTTATATTTATTTTATATTATATAATTTATTATTACATTTATATAATTATAATTTGTATAGTTTGATAATTATCATAAATTCTCTTTATTATTTTTCTGGTATAAGTTAGGAAATAAGTAAAATTTTTTGCCTTAATGGCAAATCTAGTTCCATTACGACTGCTCAGGCAGACCACATTTAATTTGGTCTGGCCGTTGGAGCAGTTATGCGCCTCGTTTTGCCGTCCCACATTCAAAAATGTGTCTAATATTACGAATGTGGTGCAACACGCACCTAGAACGCTCCCACATCTTTGGCACATTAGTGTCGGGTCTGGTGCACAGTGCGCCACACATGTCGAATGACGCACCATACATAGGATGAAAAGGCGGAACGCTCACTTTTGGCACATTTAATGCCAGAAAAGTGAAATGGACTTGTCACACGTCATCCTAAGTCCTGGTTTACACGCTTGTTCAGTCATTCTCCCTACAGTCAGCTCTCTGTGTAGTTATCTTTGGTTCACTTCTGAGCAACAAAGAGAAATAGCTTTCAGCTTTTCTGGGAAAGTCCAGGACTTCTTCTGAGCGTGTTGATGCAAAGTTGTGTTGGAAAGTAAAGAGGAATATAATGTCAGTTTGCGGAATATATTAACAGCAGCACCAAGTGAAACACATGGAAGAAAGAATGTTTTTTTTGTTTTTGCTAGAACACTACAAATTACTTTAAAATAGGCATTAACAGTGTTTCAAGAATTGTAAGGCCCCATTCACTCATGTATGCCCATGGATAACATAAAGGGGCCATTGACTTCTATAGGGTAAATTTGCCCTGTTAAGCGAATGTGACCGTGTTCTGCACAAGATGCAAAATTGTGGTCGACTACACCTTTGTGTTGGTGCAGAAACCAGAAACACATGTTCACTAAATAGGGTAAATGTAGTCCAATTAGCTTTATGTTTATCCTATAGAAATCATTGGCCCCATTGTGGCCCAGCCACAGTATCCATTGTGATAAATATTTGATATGGTATACCATGGATACCATGATCGGGCTGCCAAAATATGGTGTGAATCAGACCAACAGTGAAAGTGAGGAACTGAAAACAAGCAGCCCTAGTGGGAATAAAACAGGAAATGCCATAAGTATCCATTGTGCTTACATATGTTTAATAGTTTATTTTTTAATGTATTATCCTTCAAAGAAATAGAATAGAATAGAAATATAGCCTTAGATGTATCTCAAGTGAGCCAGATACCAAGTCATGATAGTGAATGCACTAAAGAGCAGATTAAAAATAGAGCCCTGGTTTCTCTCGTATAACCTAGTATTCAGCTGTTTACTGAGGATTGATGGTGTAAACAGAATAAGCATGTTTCATTGTCAAGGTGACATATTACACATACTACGGTAATAATATACCACATAGTGCGTATTTTCAGCCTATTTCTGCAACATATTTTTTTACTGTAACAATTTTTTTTCTAAAAGGGTTTTGTGTTCATTGTTGTCAATATGTAATAGAATTGTTTGCTTGTTTACATTATAAAATTGTTTTTTATGGGAAATAATAAAGAATACACAAAACAGAAAACATTTATTTTTAAATATATTAAAGAAAAGACGCCACAACAGAATGATTTTTATAATTTTCAATACAATGACTGTCTTATCACAGCATGTAAAAGTTCTATCCTGTCACTGCCAGAACAGCAAGATTAGTAATTACTAGTTTATTTTTAACCATTCTAATTTAAGATGTGAGCTGACATGTCACTTGTGCTCTCAGCTTCTTTCCTTTCATGCTGTACCTTTTAATACACATTGACAAGACGAATTTTACGTAGGCACACTTATGAAACAAACTTCTGCTCGATGTATGAAAAATAAAAACAAGTCAGTACCATCCTTTTAAATTATTTCAATGTATTTGTCATATACAATGATATAACTTAATTACATTTTGTATATATGCAACATGGATAGTCCAGCTATTATTTATCAACTACAGAGAACATATCCCACATGTATGAAATTGTCAAGCTCTAAAATTAACTTTGTTGCTCATAGCAACCAATCAGAATGCCCCTTTCATTTCATATAGTGCTCTGGAAAAATGAGAGAAGGCGCTCTGATTGTTTGCTATGGGCAACAAAGGGAATTTTATACCTAGACAGTTTTCATACATGTGGCCCATTGTCTTTACGAACATTCCCCCAGTTACGACGGGATAGGGACTGCAGGTTTGTTCTTAAGTTGAATTTGTATGTAAGTCAGAACAGGTACATTCAATAAATGTAACTCCAGCAAAAAAAAAAATATTTTGGATGGTGCAGAGAAGGTTTTATGTCCCTTTTACATTTGTTTTGCTGTCTGTGCCCCTGTTTAGAAGATTTCACCTCACTTTCTGTCTCTCATGTGTTGTTGTGGCTTGCTGGCACTTGTAGTTCCACAGCTACTAACTGCTGTGAGACAAAGGACTACAAGTGCCACCATGCCACAGCAGTACATATTAAACACATTTACTAATCAGCACCCATACAATTGGTACATGTGTGGGGTTTAATGCTTTCACTTGTAGTTCCACAACTACAAATGCCAGCATGCCATACTTGTACTAATTGTATGAGCACTGATACAGTACTGTATTTTACATTGTTGGTGGCTGGGAAGGAATGGGGGGCAGCGGGAGCAGTTAGAACAGACCTACTGTGCCGGCGCCGACAGGGAAAGACGTTAGAGACGTTAAGGAATTGCTGTGCCAATCTGAAGACGGAGATTCCCAGCACAAGACAGGTGGGCAGGAAGATGTGTAAAAAAGAGCTGCTATGCTGTTCCAGCCAGAAGATGCAGTGGGCAGAGAAAGGCTTGCAACATTCCAACATTAATGTGACGCGTGACTCAGTGTTTAATGTTAGCACATTGAGCCGCAACCGTAAGTCTCCATTTGTAACTAGAAGATAGTTGGAATGTTGGAAGTTGAGGACTGCCTGTAGTAATACAGTCTTTCAACATTCCTTATTTCAGAAGACCTAATGTTATAAAATACATGGAGATCCACATTTGTTAACCACTGTATTATGTTTCTAATTTACAGTGTGTATCTTTAACTTTGATCACAGAAAACAGTTTCATTTATAGACATTTCCACTATAAACTCATGATTTACTTATCATTGATGATTTATATCCAGAAAACCAGTGGTTGTCTAAGGGCTTGTTCACACGGCGTTTTGGATCCTTTTTACGGATCCGTTTTTGGCACTTGAAAAGCGCATCCGGAAAGTGGATCCGCAAAACGCAGCATTGTATACTTTATTTGGATCCGTTTTGCATGCTTTTTCACCTGCGTTTTACGCATCCGCTTTCTGGATGTGTTTTCGGAAGAGTCTCAGTCTCTTTCTCTCTCTTCCATTCATTGCCTGTGTCTCGCTCCATTCATTGCCTGTGTCTCGCTCCATTCATTGCCTGTGTCTGCCCCTGCTCGCTCCATGCATTGCCTTGTCTCGTCCATCATTGCCTGTGTCTGCCCCTGCTCGCCCTTCCTTGCCTTCCTCCCCTGCTGCTCCATTCATTGCCGTAGCTCGCTCCATTCATGCCTTGTCTCCCCTCTCTCTCCATTCATTGCCTGTGTCTGCCCCTGCTCGCTCCATTCATTGCTGTGTCTCGCTCATTCATTGCCGTGTCGTCCCCTGCTCGCTCCATTCATTGCCTGTGCTGCCCCTGCCGCTCCATTCATTGCCTGTGTCTCGCTCCATTCATTGCCTGTGTCTGCCCCTGCTCGCTCCATTCATTGCCTGTGTCCCGCTCCATTCATTGCCTGTGTCTGCCCCTGCTCGCTCCATTCATTGCCTGTGTCTGCCCCTGCTCGCTCCATTCATTGCCTGTGTCCCGCTCCAATCATTGCCTGTGTCGGCCCCTGCTCGCTCCATTCATTGCCTGTGTCTGCCCCTGCTCTCCATCCATTCATTGCCTGTGTCTGCCCCTGCTCGCTCTATTCATTGCCTGTGTCTCCCCTGCTCCATTCATTGCCTGTGTCTGCCCCTGCTCGCTCCATTCATTGCCTGTGTCCCGCTCCATTCATTGCCTGTGTCTGCCCCTGCTCGCTCCATTCATTGCCTGTGTCTGCCCCTGCTCGCTCCATTCATTGCCTGTGTCTGCCCCTGCTCGCTCATTCATTGCCTGTGTCTGCCCCTGCTCGCTCCATTCATTGCCTGTGTCTGCCCCTGCTCGCTCCATTCATTGCCTGTGTCTGCCCCTGCTCGCCATTCATCCTGTGTCTCCCTGCTCCATTCATTGCCTGTGTCCGCTCTTCTGCCTGTGTCTGCCCCTGCTCGCTCCATTCATTGCCTGTTTCCCGCTCCATTCATTGCCGTGTCTGCCCCGCTCTCCATTCCTTGCCTGTGTCTGCCCCCGCTCGCTCCATTCATGGCCTGTGTCTCGCTCCATTCATTGCCTGTGTCTGCCCCAGCTCGCTCCATTCATTGCCTGTGTCTGCCCCTGCTCGCTCCATTCATTGCCTGTGTCTGCCCCTGCTCGCTCCATTCATTGCCTGTGTCTGCCCCTGCTCGCTCCATTCATTGCCTGTGTCTGCCCCAGCTCCTCCACTGTCACCGCCGCCGCTCACCTCCTCCAGTCACCGCCGCCGCACACCTGCGCCGCCGCCGATCGCCTCCGCTCACCTGCGCCGCTGCTCGCCTCCGCTCACCTGCACCGCCGCTGCTCACCTGCGCTGCCGCCGCACACCTCTCCAGCGATCCCCGTCCAGCCTCCCAGTGCGCTTTTCGCATCCGCTTTCAGGATGCAAAGCGCAGCTGATACGTACCCGGAGTGTGGAGCGCTTTTGCACAAGTGCCAAAAGCGCACTCCATTATCTCCTATGGGCTTTCACTTGCATAAACCGCAATAAGAATTGACATGTCAATTCTTAAAGCGGATGCGAAAAGCACAGGAGAGCCCTCAAAAGCGCATCGCCGATCTCCCGTGGGAACAGCGATTCGCTTTTGCAATTCAAATCAATGTTAATCACACTGAAAATTGTTATATCCGTTTTGCGGATCCGTAAAATGGATCCGTAAAACGGATCACAAAAACGCCGTGTGAACAAGCCCTTAGCGGCCGTGGCACAAAACCTGTGGTGTGGCTTTAGTACATTTACTTGTCTTCCATTTGGCACTTATAACTAAATATATTTAGCAGTTTTGGAAATATTGGTGTTTTTGGCACAGTTTACAGGTTCTTCTTTTCTTTCTGTGCAGAGTACAGGAACACTGAAGAGATTATTCAGTACGGAGTCAGAAATAACACAACTTTCTTGGAGTGCATTGCAAAATCTCCACAGGCCTCTATCAAATGGCTTTTGCAGAAAGATAATGATCGAAGAAAAGAGGTGAGTTATAGTTCGGACCTAAGAACTGGGACAAATTATTTTAAATCAATATTACTAAAGAAGATTTCATAATAGATTCCATAAAGGTATATACTGCAAATACTGTAAAGGACATTAATCTCTAATTTGTGGCTTGTTACTGATGCCAAACTTTTAGGCTCTGTTAACATGTACAAAAATATCCGCTGCATATCCACAAGAGAAATCTGTGCAGATTTATGCTGCAGATTTTATCTTTTGTGCCAAGGATTTTACCACATATTTGGACATTTTAATGGGGCTAATAAGCTTCATCAAATTTTCCACACTATTCATTTCAAAATCAGTGGCATACAAACTGTGGCAGAAAAAGACAAAAAAGCCAGCTCACCTCTTTAACAGCCAGATGGATGATCCCACATTGCCGTCTGTGCTTATGCCCACGCTCCAAGCAACGCCACAGTGTAATAAATAAAGTCCAGGATGGCCAGCACCAGAATGGATAAAAATGGGGATTTTATTGAAAAATAGCCAAAAACTAGTGCAATGCAATACAAGAATCAGAGGGGCAAGAATACTGACATGTTTCGGATGATGCCCTTAGTAGACTAACATTCACCTGAAATGTTTTTTGCATACAATCTATGGCATGGATTCCCACTAAATGTAATGGGTTTTTGGGATTAGGGTGCAGAATGTGTCCTTTCCACACCAGAAACCACTGTGGGAACAAGGCTGTAAAGTCTCAGCATTGCCCAGCAGCTTTAGGTTGCTGAGAGTTGTCTCTTTTTTTAACAGTTGGAGAGCCACAAGATGCCAATACTTGTGCTTGTGATCAGGTCTTGCTATGCACAAAATAAACTTTTATGTTGGCTCTAATTTTATTCTATGTTATTTGAAATTTCTCTAAATTCTTGCATTTAGTTTCTGCAATAGTATAAAATGCATTCCCGTGTAGTACTGAATATAGACTTTTGTTGCCCCACTCTTGCACCTTTTTTTGCCAACACTTGACTAGAGGATTACACAACTTGCAGGGTTGGTTTTTGAGCTGTAACTGTGGAAACATATAAGACTGCTTAGGAGCTTCTGACACAAACATTAGGGCTTTATATGCATAAACACGAACTACCAAAGCATTAAAAATGGTTGCAAATGTGAACATTGCCTTTAGACTTACAGCAGGAACAGAACTCTGTGTGAACACCCACTGCCCTCATAGCTACTCTGTTACTAAGGAGTTGTATAGTATGATCAATCCCTTTTCTTATTGAGGCTTCCCCAGCAGCAAGTGGCTCAAATGAGTCCTGCTGCCAGGCCTTTCCTTGGAAAAGAAAACCATGCAGGTAAATATTCTCCTCGGCACTCACTGCTAAGTTTGTGGACATATGTTTTTTCCACAAGCACTTTCCTCTGACGTCTGTGGCTATTAACAGTGTTTCCAGAAAGCTGCATTTCAGTTCTCTATAATTAGACATCATCTTTTCACAGTAACCATAATGGGCTATTATAAACCAGTGCTTGTAATGACGCAGACTGATACACTAGGGCTTGTACGTGTTGTACTCTACGTTTACATCTCCACCTAAGCTATATTTATATGATCATCAATTCTTTGTAGAACAGTAAACCCTATGCGCACATGATTATAAATTCCGTAAAGTAAAAAAGTAGCTTCTACTTTTCTTGTAATGTACTTTTTTTTACTGTCACCAGATCTGTCACATGTAAGATAAAAAGGTTACAATTAGCCTAATAAATGCTGCTGATCATGCGTACTGTAGAACTCACGACAGTGTGATGCATGTAGCTTTCAGGTCACTGTAGACTTTTATGACAAAAGTCAGATGTTCCATGCCTGCTTTTACCTGAAATGATTCCAGTAGAGCTGTGCATGTCCTCCACAACCAGACAGAGAAAAAAGACAGGATTTTTTTTGTGTATTTGGCACCAAATTTTTATAGTACTGTTCAGAGATTGACTTCACCAACGAATAATATTTCTCAAATCTGTCACAGGTCAATTCGAAACTAGTTTGACAGAACTTGTAAAAAAAAAAGCTCAGGTTCAGCATGTCCTACAGTTGAATTTTTTCCACTATCTCTAAACCAAGACTTAGTCCTGACCATAATTTAGTTATTTTTTTAACTGGTCTGTAGGGGTTAACTTCCGGGTCCCCATATCCTCTGGTCCCCAACACATTTGATCCCATGATACTCATGCTCTGATGTCAATTCCAGTCCAACTCACATTTGGGTATCCAAAGTTGACTTTAGACTGGAAGGGATATAGGACATTATTGGCAACATGCATGAACAAGGCTGTGCCAGAAGTCTGGCGTCTGTTCAGCCGGACATCAGATGCTGCCCCGTTTGCTATTTTTACATACCCCGTACGCCAGTATCAAGCGCATTACAGAGCGCCTGCAGCAATTTGTAATTCGCCTAATTTCGGGGGGACGCGCGGGGGGGCAGGGCGCACCATACAAAGCTATAGATTTATAGCTTCAGTTTGGCAATTCCAGGCGCATTACTGCTGGAACAGGTAAACGACTTTCAAAGTGGTAAACCTGAGCCAGAAATGTCGTCTTAGTGCTAGAATGAGCCTTATTTATGACCCGCAGCAGAACAGATTAATAAATAAGGCTCATTCTACACTATTATGATGCGCATGAAAATTGATGTTTAAACGACAAAAATCATACATGTCGACCTATGTATCACCTTACGGTTCTCTAAGATAATAATGCACCAGAAGGGACACCTGATAGCAAGCACTACAGTAACAGACCAGTTGAAAAACCCCAACCGTTAGCCCAACTTAGACTTAGCGTTACAGTGACAGTTGATCCATTTTGTTGATTGTCACCAAAAAACGATTTAGACTGATCCGACCCAAAACGCTTGGATTTGAGTTGAATTTCATTTTGACCCAAGTCTGAAGCACAATATTACTCACTACAGACTGCCTCTAAAAGCACAGTGTAGAAAAAACACGATTTCAGTATGGCATGGAAGTTCTATGAACATTTTCCAAATTTCTTGTTTAAGAAGAAGAAAAACACTGAACATAGCAAATCCAAGAAAAAACTGCATAGGCATGTGACCCTGTGGTTGAGGTTTATATCTGCTTCTCCACACAATGCAGAGATGTCACATTACTGCTCCTACAAAAATTGACCTATTCCTAGCTCAATAGGTGCAATATAATCATATCTCAGTTGTAGACACAGAGTACACTACTGAAGCGTATGAGAACAACTATTCTTAAATAGCTTGTGTAATATACAAATAATATATAAGCTTCTTTTTTGCATGAATTTAGCATATAAACTACTTGCACAGGGACAGATTTTTTCGGGATTCAAAGATCCTTCTTTAGGCTTTTATGAAGGTTTTAGTTGAGAAAAAGACCTTTGCGCTCAGCAAACCTAGATATTGTTAACTTCCCAGGAAAGTCGTCCCTCCTGTGTGGATGTTAGTGATTCTTTACAATTTGGAACTCTTATAACCTTTACAGCATGACCCAAATCACCAGCTGTGCTTTGCTTCTAGACAATACCGGCATCATTGTCTGGAAATGAGTGTTCCGATTGCCAAGAAGCAAATGTTAGTTGGAAATATTTTTCACTGTAAAATAAGCCCAAGTATGTTGCGATCTTTGGAGTGAATATTGAGATAAAGAACTTTTGAGAACCAGATGTAATGTAAGATGAAGTTCATCATGTGAGTACTTTCCTTCATAAAATAGAGCCTTTGTATAAAGCAGACAGAAACACATAAAGTAAAGTTAAACATGTATGGTTATTGCTAGAAGCCTTACACTTATGTCAGCAGTCTTATAATGCCACGTATGGTGCACTCATTTCTAATTTATAGCATTGTGTTATACCAGCATGTGAAAGTGTGTTATTGTAATCCATTTTTTTAAAATAAATCATATTTATCTGCTCAGTATTCCAGCTCTTCTGGTTTTGAAGCAGTCTCAAACTTCACTATATACATGTTTTATTATAATTATTGAGATATAGGAAAAAATGAGTTAAGCAGGTTGACTTATAGTTTTCCAGGAAAAGATTCAGTAGATCTTTTATTTTGTTCATTTAAATCCTTGCATATTCTGGGTTAAGGAGTTCAGTTGGCAGTGTTGTCGGTGATTGACAGCCATCTTTGTATGTGTACCTACAGTCACTGCAAACACCGCCCACTGGACAGATTACTAGAATAAGCAGGGATTTTAATGAGTAAGTTACAACTTTTTCTGACCTTTTCCATAAAAAAATTATCTATCAACCTGCTTAGTTGTACCTGCACTGTAACATGCCACCAGAAGATCAGATAGCATGTTCAGTGTAACAGCTTTTCTTTAAGTTTTTTTTTTTATTTTTTTATGTGGGATAGGTGTTCCAAAGGAGTAAACAACATTTTTCTGGGTTTCTTCAGGGTAAACATGGTCTAAAATCAATATACTTGTGAGACTGAAGAAAAAAAGCAATACTTAAAGGGTTTGTACACTAAGAGCAATTTGTCTGAAAAGTGGCGGCACATCAGTTTTGTAGCGCATTAAATCAATGTAAATTGCATCTAAAAATACAAACCTTTCAAAAATCTGGTGTCTGATATACCTATCATAGTAAAATTAATGCACCTATCCAAGCACATTACAAAATCTATGAGCATATCGTATCATTGCCAGCACATTTGATGCGTCTTTTTAGGTGCATTCAAAAGTGTCGTGTCTGGCGTATAATGTGCCCGGTTTGGGTGTAATGGGACATGTCACCCTTTGCTTTTATTTATTATGTATGCAATAGAAAGCATGCAATTTTCTAACATATATATATATATA
Source organism: Phyllomedusa bahiana (assembly GCA_025379985.1). Lineage (NCBI taxonomy): Eukaryota > Metazoa > Chordata > Amphibia > Anura > Hylidae > Phyllomedusa > Phyllomedusa bahiana. The sequence goes on along the minus strand of JAODAL010000631.1, from coordinate 79,798 downwards.
TATATATTTATATATATATATATTTAATAAAAATTCTGCTTCTGTGAATCTTTTATGCCCATGTAGTAGGCCACTATCTAGTAAGAATAATTGCATAGCCCACATTTCTGTCCATAGTGATAGCTTCCATGGAATAACATGACATATGTGTGGTGGTCTATTGGTAATAAGATGGTTTAGTTCATATAGTTAATGCATAGCACCCATTACTGTACACATACAGTAGAAAAGTGTATGAGTTCTAAACATAAATTTAGATTTATAACATAATGTTTATAAATCTTCATAAAGATTAATAAACATAATACGTAAAAACAATATAAAATAGAAACCCCTGTTAAATACATTTAACTTAACTTTTTACCCACAAAGCAGCTACTGTTCCAGTGCACTGCAGCTCATGTATTTTATGCTGGTCACCCACTGGTGATGTCATGTCTATTGCTCACGTGATGCTGCACCCAGTCACTGACATCGGCAGAATCTGCTTGCATATGTGGTAAGTGGCCATCAGGGCCAGTGATTGGCCGCAGCATCACATGAAAAATAGACGTTACTTCATTTCTGGTAGTGGCAGAAATGGCAGGGGTGCTGGAATGGTGGCAGCTTTAGGGGTGTGTTAAGGGTTTTCTTTGTTTTATAAAAAACTTGGCCTGTAGAAGTTGTTTCTAAAATATTGGATAATCCCCTTAGTAGATATCATGCCATTATAATATTATGAACTGTTGTTTACATGCTTACCTTAATACTTTTTTTTTATATTGTCATCTACATTGGTTTCACAGGTGAAGCTGAATGAAAGGATCATTTCTACTGGTCAAGGACTGCTCATTCGATCTGTTCAGGACGCTGACCAAGGATTGTATCATTGCATTGCAACCGAAAACGCATTCAAGCAAACAGTAGCAAAAATCAATTTAAAAATCTTAGACCCAGAGCTTGTGACTTTTATGACTGATAAATCTCAGTGGATCTGGGCCAGCACATTGAGTGGACTACAGTTTCACCCCAAGGACCTCACTGGATCATTCAGTCATTCTGAGATGCAGATAATTAACCAATACTGCAAAGAAAGTAGGCAGAAAAAAAACCCAGTTCAAGAAATTCCCAAGCACAAAGGGGAATATAGCAAATTGAAACTCCTTATGAATACCAGGAAAAGCAGGAACCGGAGAAATCAGTTGCCTGGCTCTTAAAACTTTGCTGCTCTTCTAATTACATTTAAAAGTTGTGTTACGGGCCACCTAAGTGTGAACAATACATATTTAAAAAAAACAACTTATTTAATCATAACATCAAATGACCATATGATACTGAAATCTTTCTTATGTAACTTTATGTAAAATTCACTTTTTTGCTCATAATAACCTATGGGCAAAAGAGTGAGTTTTAGACCTAAACAGATTCATACATGTGGCCCTAAATGCCCAAGAAATTTAGGAAGTTCCACCAAGCCGGTTGGTGGTAGATGCCTTTACATAGCTTTGGTATTTCTGTTTATGTGTTAGCGTACCTAAGTCAAATTTCTTATTATTAAGCCTTATTTATTAGATTTTTACTTAGATAATAATTAAAATTAACACAAATGAGGTTCTGTGTTGTAACAAACACCGTTGGTCCAGAGTCGATTTAACTTCTGACTATAGAAATTTAGAATGTACTAAATGTAATGAAGTGCTCCAGGAATTTACCGTGCTTTTAACAATGTCAGGGTATCACACAATAAATTGTTGGCAATAGAGAGTGTTTCAGGCCTATGTTGTATGTATCTTGATACATACATATTGTTCATTTAATTGACAGCTTAGAAATGTTGAAGCCAATAGCAGTGTATGAGCAAGAAGGAAATCTGAAAGTAATTTAAACCATGGTTGGGAAAGCATGAAGATAGTTTGGAAGAGGCCAAAGTGGTGAGGACTAATATTAGAAGATTCTAGTAGGCCGCCATATCAAAATGAAATAGGAATGTCTGTTTTAGTATCGAAAAGGGAAAATTTCAAATTGTAAAAACATGCTAAATATTTGTAAAGGTTTCTCAGAATCCAGTTTTTTATATTTGTCTAGTATTTTTATTTAAGGTGCAGTAGCTCAGTCTGCCATGCACTTATCTAAGCTGGAGAATCAAATTTTATTATAACATTTTAGTACATTGTTTAAAATCAAACAGCAGATGAGTAAGGTAATATGTAAAGATGATATCACATGACTAGATATGTGAAAATCCAAATTTATGTTATTTTTATATTTTGCAGTTTTTTAACACATATTTAAAATTGTACATGGGAAAGTCGTTATTGTAAGTTAAAAATAAAAATGTTACATTTTAATTTTTTACGTTTTTATTTTTTACAGTAGACAAAAATATTTTGCTTACAAAGTACCATTTTCCGGTAATTTATTTAGATATAAAAAATCTGCTTTGTTTTATTGCTTTTAATTGCTTCCCTTTAATGTATATACCTGAAAAAGCTCCCAATATTTATGTTAATTGGAAGCTGTGACAAATTCGTAATGGCATTGTCCGATACCCATATACTAGTATGAGATCCATTAAACTTTATTAGATTTTAATAGATACATAATAAAAAGCCAATGAAAATGGGTAGTTGAGATGAGTGCCATACAGTGGCTAATAAGGTAGCCATTTAACTTTTGTTTTAAAGGATTCCATTGAGATCTATTGTCATTGTATTCTCCTCATCAAAACCATAAGAGCCATATCCATGTTTTTCTTTCATATTATGTCTGTATTTCAACCATGTCTGTATCTGCAACAAGTTTTAGATACATATGAATATGTGGATAAAAGACAATGAAACAACATGAATGTTAAGAACAATACTGAATTAGTACAAAGCTAAAAACAATGGTCATGTTAATTGTATGACCATGTGAATGTAGCTAAATTGTTTTTTTCACTTTCTAATAATGTCAAAATATAAAATATAGATGGGCTACAGTTAAAAAAAAGAACCATACCATTGCCTTCAACGCCCACCAAAGTGTGCACTTGTTAGTGGGAAATGCAGCATTTGAAAGGGCAGCCTGGTTCGGAGACAACCGTATTACACCCACAAATACAAATGTAGAGACCATTCCGTAGGATCACTGCAAACAGCTGCACCTATGGTGTTAATATGGGCACAGTGGGCTTACCTCCTATTTTTGTGAATTGCAAGAGTCCTAGGACTTGGGAACTCTAAGGATAGACCATCTAAGCATTGGCCATCATTGTATATCCCGAAAAGCCCCTTTAATTGCCCACTGATTAGAACCTATTATTTCAACTTTGGCTGAGAGGATTTTCTACAAAGGATGTTTTGGTGTATGGATCTCATTTGTAGACAGTGAGATGTTAACTATAGTTATAGCTATGTGAATCATTTTATAGTCACGTGCGCTAATAAAATAAAATTTGTTATGTAAATAATCTCTACAATTAGACTGTTTTTTAATATTATTTATTGCAAAAATATAGCCCACATCCTTATTGTATTACAAGTTTTAGCCATAATTATGGTGAAAAAGCTACATCTATTATGAGCAACCAGTAGCTTGACTCATTCTTCCTACTTCTAATATCAAATCTTTCAGATAAGTAGTGACGAGTCTTCATAGTTGATAAGTCAATAGTTTCTCTTATAGGTTTTCATATCCTTTTCTGCAGTGTAAGGATGATTGCAGTTTTTTTTCAACACATCTGAAATGCTTTACAGATTACATATTACAAAGATTAAGTTCTTTGCTAGTTTATTGTTAGAACGATGAGTTTGTTTAATTTAACTAACATTTTTGACAAGATATCTACAGATTAGTGCATTGTGAACAACATATTCTTTGCTTCCTAGGCTTGGTGTGGTAGACCACACATCAGTGTCCAGCACAGAAAACATGTAAATGTAGTACAAATAAAACCACTCTAGTACTATTTAATACTTGCTCCATTGTTCTCTATGGCTTGCTGCAGTATAAATTGAGATAACATTTTTCATAGTATCCCGACTGATACCTGAAGCAGAGCAAGAAACCAAGCATGAACGCAGCATGTTGTAGTAATATGACAAATTCAGGGAGCTAGTGCTGCCTTTTTATATATGGACCATTGTGCCTAGGATATGCCTAAGAGAAGTGCCCCAATATCCTTTATATGTTGACTGTCCCAAATAGGAAAGGTAATTTATAGCAGTTTATTACTTATGGTATATAACACTAGAAAGTTGTCAGCTTGTTTTTGGAATTGACAAATACTATAATGAAAATGCACATTTCTGTTCCCAACTAATTGTCTATGTAATGTATGAATCAGCAAAATTGAGACTAGTTTCATTTAATTCTTTCAATATTAACTGCAGCGTAATATCTGGGTTGGCATATTTTATAAAACAGTTCCTAATGTTTTATGGGACTTTTCTATTTCTATGTGAATATGCCATTCATGTAAATAGTAGCTTTATTAGTGTGCCAGTCATGTTAATGTATATGAATTCTATCAAATCATTCATACACAACACATAATAATCATATGTACACATTGCACTATTCACCAAGTTTTTGTTGCCAGCCACTCCATCTGAAGAAATTTTCAAGGCTGGCAATTCACTGTTAACCTTGAGTACAATCTTTAGCTTTTAGAAACAATTAGCACCTTTTAATTTTTAATACATACCCATATGGTTGTAAATAATATGCATGGCTATTTCAATCATTCAGAGCCAATACCGAACAAACCAGATCATATTTACATTTTACAGCAACTTAGGGTCTTATGTGTGAAAACTGTCTTGGTCTAAGACTTTCTTTGTTGTCCATGGCAACCAGTCAGAGCTCCCCTTAATGTCATATAGTGCTCTGAAACCATAAAAGGGGCACTCTTATTGGTTGTGTGGGCAAATAAGAAAGTCTTAGACCTAGACAGTTTTCATACATGTGGTTTCATTTGCAAAAATGTTGATTACATTTTAACAGTTACTATATTTCAATATAAGGAGGATCTAGTAGCTTTTCTTGGGAAGAGTAACGAGATGTCAATTTCTTCATACATTTCCAGGAGGAATTACACAGGGGACAGCACAATGCAGAACTCTTACAGAAGGTGCTCAAGTATTGTAATTTTATGGAGAATTGAAGTATTTCTTTAAATAGTCAGAAATACTCTTAGGAAAAAAAATGTGAGGTCTCAGTATTCAGATTGTGAAGGCAAATTGTAGCTTGTATCACTGATGCTACTGATGTGCAGGAATAAATATGAATATCAAATACCACACAAAGAACTTGAGTCACTATTCCAGGCATGGCTTTAGGAGCAAACACATGATAAATTTGTATTTCCCTTTACATCTTTCTACAATATCACGTGTTATTAATAGACCGTTGCCTCACAATATGTAATAACCTGTTACTATTGGCTTTAATGGAGCCCTCTGAACCTTGACTTTATTGTATTTGTGCTGTGCACATGTGAAATAAACTCTTATACTGTAAGCAACATTTTGCCCTTGCTTAGGCAACAACTTCTTTGTTCCCGCTGACTTTCTCCAATGTTAGCAAAGAAGCAATAAAATATATGCCATTTGTCTTCTAATTTCTTTCTATTGACTTTACTATTGGAATATACTTGTTTATTTTCGTGCTATTTAATTTGTCTGTTTTACAACCTTTTAATATAATGTATATAGATTTATGTTTTTATATTGAATAGTACAAATACTGTAGCTGTACCTACCAAATAGATGTTATGCTGCTGGTTACATTTTCTTTCTACACTTGGTACTTAAAGTTTTGCTTCCATAGTCTGTAATGTTTGTCGGCACTGTCTCTACATGTTGTATATAGGTTAACTGTGGAAATGTATAGCCATTAGCATGATGAAACTGTTACTACAGTGAATATGAATGTGTTTACAGTACATTTAGCAATTCAATATTTAATAATGGTATTCATTGCTCGTCTAAATAAAAGATAGTTACATTAAATTACATTGTATATTTTTCTTACCAAAAACTTTTTTTTATTTTTAATTTATGTCAATTTCAAGATTAACTGATTAAAGCGATTGTCTCAGGACAGCAGAGTAATAAGCTGATCACAGTAAATCCGGGTTCTCTAATCAGTTCTTATCGCTGGGGAGAACCACATTCAGTAGCTGCAGGAGAACTACAGTATTGGTCTTCCAAGCAATACAACCACATGCCTAATGCACCACAGTGGAAATTTGGTATGTTTCACATGGCATTTTTGGTATGTATTTTGCTGCTTAAAACATGCCTCAAAAAAACAGTCCTAAGGTGCCTTATAGTTTTAAATGGGAATATGTAACACAGGTCACATTATGAACTATAACACATATTTTTACCAATGCAGAATCTAAATTAATGTCACGTACACAAACAAACAAATGCATTTTCCCAGCAAGTACCAGAATGTGGATTAGCCCCCTTGGGTAGGGATAATTTGTGTCCTAAAACATGGCAAAATTTGGATAAAGATTTCTGCCACATATTATGAAGTGTACTTTTTCATAGGAAAAATAAGCTTTGTGAATCTAAGCTTACAGAACAACTCACCATTCTGCTTTTCAGAAGGTTGTTCCAAATAAAGGACTCCCCTTCATGACTCCACATAGGGATTGAATTCCCGTTACAAAGGGGTTGGGCTCTCATTACGAGACAACTACTTTAAGTAACAAATTTTGATAACCACATTAAATATATAGAAATGTAGCAAAGTCTGTGTTATCTGATCTTAGATAAAAACTAAGGGTGACATGTATGAACGGGGCTGCGCCAGTTTTCTGGTGTACTTTGAGCCAAAAAGAAAATATGAACAGGTGCACTCCAAACTTTGGTGCGATAAGTCCCTATGTAGTGCTCCAAAGACACTTTTTTAGTGCGACAAAGATTTGGGGCGTTCTGGGATTGTGTTGCACCACATTCATAGAATTATACACATTTAAGATTCTTTGACGTCAAACCTAGGTGCAGAACAGTTAGAACAACCAGACAAGTTTAAAGGTGGTCTGCCTGAGCCAGACTTGTCATATGGGCACTACAATACCCCTGTATGTATGAACTGCAGAAGAACAGGTTCATACATTCTGGCGCAGTCTATACTGCCTTAATGCTATTTAGAACTGACCTGTCAGCGCCAACGTTCATTCATTTCGCCCTAAATCCATTGAAAAGCATTGAAAAAGTTAAGATTACTTTCTGTGTCATAATATCACATTGTGTTAACTTTTAAGTTTGGTTTTGTTACATCTGTATATTTTCAGTTCCACTAAGCAGCTATTGAAATATGTTCCTTCTATAGAGTTGCTTTGCAGCTACACAGTCTGAAAACTTCAACAGTTGTGAAGACTTCTAGCATGAGCAAACTAACAAGACCTATTTAGAAAATTTTGTTATAGATAGGGTAAGAATGTGTTACAGAGATTGTCTGGCTCAGAAACCACTTTACAGTTTGTGGTGATCCAGCTAGCTGATGCAGGTCACAAACTTACATGATATTGTGAGTAAAAATTAAGCTAGGGTGTCAGCAGGTGTCCGGAACCACAAGGAGTAACTTTATGGTTGTTAAAATTATAAATAAGCAAGTGGTGTATGAAGTATTGATACTTTTGGTGTTGGTGCAGAATGTTGAGAATACCATGGACAACAAGAAAACCAAGTAGACCCTGGAGTAAATAAAGCCTACATATTCTTTTAGAGCACTAATTAAGAGATAAGAACCAAGAATACAGCTCATTGTAACAAGAAACTGAACAGTTAAAGCGGTTTTTTCACTTGCCAAAGACCCATATGGAGTTTGGCTTGTAGTTCGCTACGAGCCAGCCTCAGTGAATAGGGAGAGGGCCTTGCATGCACAGCTTTCCCCCGTTCATGTCAATGGGAGTTCTGATTATAGCCAGGCACAGTCGGCTATGCTCGAAACTGTGATAGAAGAGAAACAGGAGAAACGTGCAAGCGCTGCCCACTCCTTGTTCTCTGAGGCCAGCTCATAGGGAACTATAAGCCAGCCTCCATGGGGAACTTTGCCAATGTGGAAGAGGAAACATCAGTACGATGCAGAGATACTATATAAAAGTATGAAGACACAATTGTCTAGCCTGAAGACCCAAACAAATGGGAGGACATTCTCAAAGGACATGGTGGTCAGGAGTCAAAACCAACTAGATGACATTTACAGTCCCTTGACAAGGAGCAATACCTCTGCTCATTTTTATCCAACATATATATTCAATTATGAATGGATTTTTCTCAGTTAAATTTAGACAATTATAAAATCAGCAGCAGGTAAGGTGTTCTGTTATGTGCATATTCCAAATGAAGTGCTGCCTACACATAAGGCTAAATGTTAAGCCTTCAAAGACAATAAATCAAATGGAATGATTAAAATGAAATCCATTACAGATGACAAGTAGAATACTGCAGACAAATTAAGTGAAATAAAGGATTGGAGATAGAAATGGCAGAATTAATTCATATCATCTGAGGGCTGGTAGAATATTACAGGCATAGACATCAACTGTATATACAGGAATGGTTGAAGGTTTTGATAGAATAAAGCCTTGTTATTAAGATACAGTGTGGCTGCAATGGCAAAATCAAAATTTGATACCTCAAAATCCAGTAATACAACACTCTCTGGACATAGTGGTGAAACATATGGATAAACGATGTCTATACTGCCTTGCCTTTATAAAAAGGGGTGTACCAGACAGAGAACAATGCAAGTGGCAGGCACTCTGTCTATGGCGTCCCTGTCTCTTCCATGGCTTTTCTGATTTTTAAGTTGAGAGTGCCATTCAACCTTTTTACCTTCCCATTACTCTGCGGGTCTTAAGGGGCGTGGAAGGTCTGCTGTACCCCCAAACTGTTTAGTACTTCAGACACCACTTCACAGGTGAAATGTGTTCCTCTCTCTGATTTAATTACCTCAGGGATTCCATACCGGCATATTACCTCAGACATCAGTTTCTTGGCTGTAGCTCTTGCAGTGGCACTTGCCATCCTGAAAAGAGATCGATACACACCAACACATACTCATATAACCCTACTTTTGGCAGCTGTATGTAATCAATCTGCTCTCTCTGAAATGGATAGAGAGGCTTTACTATGTGTTTCTATGGAACCTTTACAGGTTTTCCTGGATTATGCAGAGCGCTTGTGAGCTTGTGTCATGGGGCCCCATTACCAACTAATACCTCATATTTAATATTTTTCCAGTATGCCCTTTTTTATTTGCCCAACAGTGCTGGAGAGCAGAGTGTGCCAGTGTTGTGTTGGACACTTAGAAAATGCTGGGCAGCCCGCCTGGTCTAATAGTATAGGTGTCACTAATAGGTTGTAAGCCAGCATTGTGTACCACACGTATCTATATTTATGGCACACTTTTGTATCGCCTTATTATATGCAATTGTAGTACCGGCAACCACCTCCCTCATGCCCTGAGGTTGTATGAGTGATTGTTCTATTGGTTACTTTGCATCTGTGCAATCTCCCCATGCATTATACTGCGGCTTTTCTGCATGCTGGTGTGAATAGGTGTTAAAGTTGGTGTGCAGTTTTTCATCTTGCTCTAGCAATTAGCTGCACATGTGATCTTTTTCCCAGTCAGCATAAATGGCAAAGTTGCTAGCTACTGGGTTCATGTTTGTTCAGCCATTGAGCTGTTCACAAGCCCCAAAGAATTGGAGTGGATTTTTTTCATGCAGGACTAGATAAACCTAGTCACTGCACCTGGTGCATACCACACTCAAAGCTCTGTAGCTCTCTGCACTTAAAGATAACATCTCCTGTTCTCATGTCAGTGCTATTAGAAGTGCTATGAATACAAAACTGATATAATCGTCACTACAACACGCCCCCAGGATGACCATGAAGTGGCAGGATGCATGATCTTAAACTGCTTTTGGCTCAGTGAAATAGTGTGGTGATACAATCTCTTTAAGATGTTAGATACATGCAAATCCAACCTTTTAAATTAAGATTAGATGACTTTCGCTCTCTCAATATGGTTGTAGATAGAGTAGGATTATTTAAAAGGAATCATGTGTGTCAACAAAAGAAACAATGAAATACATTTTGACCACCACATCTGTCATTCATTTGCTATGTTTTAGCAAACCCTAATTTCTGACTAGTGTTCTACAGTATATTTGGATTCAGGATAATAATTTGGACAGACAGAAGTAATACAAATACAAGATGAGTAGATTTGTGGAACAGATTTATAGTACTGACAGGCATGTTAAGGAAGTTTACAAGACACTAAATATCAATGGCAAGCAAGCAGTGGGCGACAATCTCCAGCTCCTACTAAGATCACTATAACCACATCTGAACATCAAACCCACCCATCACTTTGAAGGTTTTTCATTTACCTCATCCTCCTTCATCGTCTCCCCTGAGTTTTACATTCCAGCCATGTTTATTGTCCTGGAGGAGACATAAACAAACCTCAAGAGGATGTGTTCTTGACAATGAGATAATGACAGGAGTTCTACACATAAGAACTTGGATATTAGTTTTGGAAATCCTGCTTCCTTAAACAACAAATAGCTGTCATCTTGAGCCAACATGATGTCACTAACATGTGCAGTGGATACAATTATTATGATCTTAATTTGTCTGTTGCAATATGTCCAAAAAAAAACATGATCTGGCTATATCAAAACTGAGGACTAGATCAAAAAGAACATGAAATAAACAAATTATCTGAATCGTAAATATGTTGATTCCTGCTTTACAAATGTTCTTTGAGATCAGATATCAGCCATGTATTTGAGAAAAAAACATTAGTTGACTGTGTGTTTTACAATATAATGATCCAACAAAATAATATTACATTAATAGCTATAAAATCGGAAATGTCAATTATTACTTGTATGTACAGGCATAAAATATTGTACTAAATATTCTGAAGAAGGCTTTTATTTTGTATTTCTAATTATGTTTTTTAATGAACAATATGACATTTCACATCTTTTATCATATGTAACAAGCTATGATATGTATATCGGTATATGTAGTAAGGTGTAAGGAGTGTGTGAATAAAATGCACAAAACATGGTCTCCTAATTTATGCACCTCTAAAAAATGTATACATTTTTGGCAACATATCAGAAAAGAGGCGCCGCCACGTCAGTTTTAAGGCGCATTAAATCAGTGTAAAGCCTGTCTGAATGAACAAACCTGTCAAAAATCTGGCATGTGGTCTATCTTGCATTCTAAAATGTATGCGCCTATCTAGGCGCATTGCTTAATTTAGCGTATCATTGCTAGCCTATTTAATGCACCTACTTTAGGTGCATTCAAATGTGTCGTGCCTGGCGTACAATGTGCCTAGTTTTGGTATATTATAGTTCATTTATTTAGAGAATATGGCATCAACAGTTTTTTTGGCGCCAAATACACCAAAACAATGGCGCATTCGTATTGGGACATGTCGTCCTTAGTGTTTGAATATCTTTCAGCTGTGTCTACGTATCTGTGCTTTGCCCTAATCAAGAGAGTAAGGGTAAAAGAAAATGAAATGAGGGGACTCACCAAACATACTAGTGCATCTCAAACAATTAGAATATCACTGAAAAGATAATTGATGTCAATAAGTTAAGTCAAATAGAGAAACCCATATATTGCATAGACTCATTACAGTACGAATTACAAGGTTTAATATAATACATTTGTGAGCCCTATAAGAAATAAATGGAGAACCCCTTTAATTTTCAATTATATTCTAATTTTTTGAGATGCACAGTACACAGAAAGATTGGCAAGATTAGGGTTATTTAGTTTAGAGAAAAGAAGGCTTCGGGGGGACATAATAAATATGTTTAAATACATCAAAGGTCAATATAGAGATCTCTCCCAAGATTTGTTTATACACAGGGCTGTATCTAGAACAAGGGGGCATCCTTTACGTCTTGAGGAACGAAAGTTTCTACATAAACATAGAAAGGGATTCTTTACTGTAAGAGCAGTGAGACTATGGAATTCTCTGCCAGAGGGACTGTCATGGTGAATTCAATAACCGAGTTCAAAAGGGTTTGGATGCATTTCTGGAGCGTAATAATATAACAAGTTATAGTGACTAGGATTATCAGGGAGGGGTCATTGATCAGGGATTTTTCTGATTGCCAGATTGGAGTCAGGAAAGGAATTTTTCCCTAAAATGAGGACAATTGGCTTCTACCTCATTGTGGGTTTTTGCCTTCCTTGGATCAACACCTTAGCACAACAGGCTGAACTAGATGGACGACTTGTCTTTTTTTAGCCTTACAAACTATGAAACTATGAAACTATGAAACTATATCACAGTTATTGAAATGACTCCATGCCACTGCTGTTCTCCTCTCCAGCGACACTTTTTTTTAATGGTGTCCTCAAACTGCTCCTGTGCTTCTTGTCCCATCCTGTTCAGTGGCATATTCCTACTTGACCTCTCCTGCTTCATAGATCATGTTGGATGTCTCCTGGTCTGTTAACAGTCAATCATATGCTGACTTTTTGCTTCCCAATCTTATGTCCTATTGCCACAGTCTTTTAGGAATCCTTGACCTACTGCTCCCTGTTGATTCCGTTCTTGACCTGGCTTGTTCCTGACTTTTTGTGTCTTCAGCCTTTACTAACCTCTTGACCATCTTACACACCTTGAAAACTCTGCCTGCTCCAACCTTGGCCTGTCCACCACAATGACCAAACTATGCCTACCCTGACCTTTCCCTACGTTAATTGTCTTCTCTTTCAGTAGTGTGTTTGGATTTGTCAGCTATTTCTCATTAATGTCACGGGGGTCGCGGGCTCCGCTGCCCCCCACGACCGTCACCCTGCTCGCAGGGGATCCGGCACGGCAGCTGCGGCTGCCCGCAACCTTCCCCCTGCTGTCCCGGCGCCGCGTCCCTTACCTGTCCGCGCTCCTGTGAACGCCGCTCCCGGCCGCCGTGCGCGTGGCCGCTGCTCTAGGCGCGCGCGCCGACTTCTCTAAAGTTCAAGGGCCAGCATCCCGATAATTGGTCCATTGTCGGGCGCTGGTTCTATTTAAGGTATCCGCCCCCAACACTTCCTGCCAGTCTGTTGGTGTGTTTTTGGTGCGTTTAGAGAGTTTTGGAGTTTTGTCTTGATTACCTGTGTACCATTCCGCTTGCTCACGTTTCCTGACCTTGCCTGTTTGCCGCCTAACCGTCTGCCCGTCTCTGACTACAAACCTCTGCCACCTGCCCTGACCTTCTGCCTGTCCCCGACTACGCCTCCGGATTACGATTTCATACCACGCTGTACCCCGGCCACCATCGCAAGCAAGTCACGTCAGGGGTAACGACCTGGTAGCCTCATGCCGCAGCAAGTCCATCCCGCTTGCGGCGGGCTCTGGTGAAAACCGGGGGCTACTTACATTCCATTCCCTGGCGTGGCCTAGCTATCATCGCTTGCGTTGGCCCAGCGGATCCACTCCTCCGTCACAGTACAGACTGGCCATGGATTCCGCCAGGGTACCTCTGCCTGATCTCCGGGACATCACTACAGCTGTCGCCCAGCAGAGTCAACGCATCGACCAGCTTGCGGCCATGATGCAGAACCTGGCGACTCGTCTGCCTCCACCGGCTGCTGCCTCTGCACCTGCATCCGTTGCTCCGGCATCCATTGCTCTACCTGCTTCGGCTTCGGGACCTTCTCTGCATCTGCCACTCCCCTCATGCTACGATGGAGACCCCAAGAAGTGCCGTGGGTTCATCAGCCAGTGCTCCATCCATCTCGAAATGATGGGGCACCAATTCCCTACAGAGCGAGCCAAGGTGGCCTTCATAATCAGCCTCTTGTCTGGAGAAGCCTTGGCTTGGGCTACGCCACTATGGGATCGAGGGGATCCTCTGACGGCGGACCTCCAAACTTTCCTCCGGGGGTTCCGCACCGTCTTCGAGGAACCAGGCCGTACTTCTTCGGCTGCCGCAGCGCTGCTCCGGCTACGTCAGGGCGACACCACAGTCGGTCAGTATTCGGTGCAGTTTCGCACTCTCGCTTCGGAGCTGGACTGGAACAACGAAGCGTTGGTGGCGACATTTTGGCAAGGCCTCTCGGGGCGAATCAAGGACGAGCTCGCCGCTCGGGATCTACCAGCTGCCTTGGATGACCTAATCCATTTGGCCACCCGAGTGGATATTCGCTTGGCCGAAAGGCAACAAGAGCTCCGCCTACAACGGGAAACCGTCCGTCCACGCCGTTTCCCCCGCTTGGCTCCCACGTTCCAGCGGTCACCCCTTCCTCCTCCAACGGCCTCTGAAGAGGAACCTATGCAGGTCGAGAGAGCCCACCTGTCCCAGGAGGAACGTTCTCAGCGTCGTCTGAAGCAGCTCTGCTTCTATTGTGGCGGTTCTGGCCATTTCATTGGGGACTGTCCGGTGCGCCCGGGAAACTTCCGCACCTAGGGCTCGTAGGAGAGGTGACCCTAGGTGTCAGAACGGCCTTTCCCCGTCTGACCATGCCCGTATATATTGGTGCTTCTCCGGACAACACCTTTCAGGCCACCGCCTTTATTGATTCAGGATCAGCAGGAAACTTCATAAGCCACGAACTTGTGACCAGGTTTCGTCTTCCTGTGACTCCGTTGCAGAAACCTATGTTCGTCTCCTCGGTCAGTGGCGAATGCCTTAAGGACGCGATCCGCTTCCGTACGGCCCCCCTCTTCTTGCAAATTGGGGCCCTTCACAAGGAGACGTTGCAACTTCTTGTCCTGCCTCGATCCTCCTCGGAGATCCTTTTGGGCCTTCCTTGGCTACAGAACCATACCCCGACTTTGGATTGGAGCACAGGTGAAGTCATGCGTTGGGGTTCCGCGTGTCTCTCTCGTTGCCTGTCTAAGCCGCAACTCGCTCCTCAAGTCACCTCCCGGAGGTCTGCCAAGCCTCCTCCAGGTCTACCATCGCCATACTGGGACTTTGCCGATGTCTTTTCGGAGAGTCAGGCTGAAACGCTTCCTCCACACCGGCCTTATGATTGTCCCATTGACCTGCAACCTGGCTGTACTCCTCCCAGAGGCCGGGTTTACCCTCTCTCCGTCCCGGAGACTAAGGCGATGTCTGAGTACATCAAGGAGAACCTCCGCAAAGGATTCATCCGTAAGTCCTCGTCTCCGGCTGGAGCCGGCTTCTTCTTCGTGGAGAAAAAAGACGGGTCCCTCCGGCCCTGCATCGACTATCGGGGCTTGAATAAAATTACCATAAAAAACCGCTACCCGTTGCCCTTGATCTCCGAACTCTTTGACCGCCTGCGTGGGGCGAAAATATTTTCTAAACTGGATCTACGCGGGGCCTACAATTTAATCCGCATTAGGGAAGGCGATGAATGGAAAACGGCATTTAATACACGGGACGGCCATTTCGAGTATTTGGTTATGCCTTTCGGTCTCTGCAACGCCCCGGCAGTATTTCAGAACTTTGTTAATGAGATCTTTCGGGACCTACTCTATGTCTGTGTAATCGTCTACTTGGACGATATTCTCATCTTCTCCCCTGATCTCGAGACTCATCGCCACCATGTCCGCCAGGTCCTCAGGCGACTCCGCACTCATCAGCTCTTTGCCAAACCCGAAAAGTGCCTCTTTGAACGTGCCAGCTTACCCTTCTTAGGGTACATCGTCTCAGATAAGGGTCTCCGGATGGATCCCTCCAAACTCTCCGCGGTGTTGCAGTGGCCACAACCGGTGGGCCTTCGGGCCATTCAACGTTTTTTGGGATTTGCCAATTATTATAGGCAATTTATCCCCCACTTCTCTACACTTGTGGCTCCCTTGGTGGCCCTGACTAGGAAGAATGCCAATCCCAAATCCTGGCCCCCAGAGGCCCAAGAAGCCTTCAACCGGCTCAAAGCGGCATTTGCTTCGGCTCCGGTCCTGTCTCGCCCAGACCCTAACTGTCCGTTTATTCTGGAAGTGGATGCTTCTTCAGTCGGCGCTGGTGCTGTCCTCCTGCAGAGATCCTCCGCTGGTAAACTACGTACCTGTGGTTTTTTCTCCAAGACATTCTCTCCTGCCGAGAAGAACTATACCATAGGTGATCGTGAATTACTGGCCATAAAGCTGGCTCTTGAAGAATGGCGTCATCTGCTGGAGGGGGCTCACCACCCTCTTGACATTTTCACAGACCACAAGAACCTTCTGTACCTTCAGTCGGCTCAACGCCTGAACCCCCGGCAAGCCAGGTGGTCTTTATTCTTTGCCCGTTTTGACTTCCGCTTACATTTTCGGCCGGCCGAGAAAAACCTCAGAGCTGATGCTCTATCTCGTTCCTCGGATACGGTGGGTCTTGAGCCTCCTCCCCAGCACATTGTTCCCCCGGAGCGACTCGTCACGGCTGCCCCCGTGGACCTCCAGCACCTACCCCCCGGGAAGACATATGTGCGACCTGCCTTGCGCCCTAGAATCCTGAAGTGGGGACACTCTTCTCATACGGCTGGGCACCCAGGAGTCCATAGGTCGCTTCAATTGGTCTCCCGATATTACTGGTGGCCTACTCTTGCTCAGGACATGAGGGACTTCGTTCTAGCCTGCACCTCCTGTGCCCGTAATAAGGTTCCTCGCCTCAAGCCCGCGGGCCTTCTTCAGCCGCTCCCGGTGCCAGAAAAACCCTGGACCCATGTAGCCATGGACTTCATTACTGATCTCCCGGCCTCATCTGGAAACACGGTCATCTGGGTTGTGACCGACCGTTTTTCCAAAATGGCCCACTTTATCCCACTGCCTGGGTTACCCTCTGCCCCCCAACTGGCCCAACATTTTTTCAGTCACGTTTTCCGTCTGCACGGTCTCCCTTTACATATTGTCTCAGATAGGGGAGTCCAATTTATTGCTAAATTCTGGCGGGCTTTGTGTGGTCAATTGCAGGTCCAGTTAGACTTCTCTTCCGCATACCACCCCCAGACTAATGGGCAGGTTGAGAGGGTTAACCAGGTGTTGGGCACCTACCTGAGGCATTTTGTGTCCGCCCGTCAAGATAACTGGTCTGATCTTCTTCCCTGGGCAGAGTTTTCTTATAACTCTTTAGATTCGGGATCTGCTGGGGCCTCCCCCTTTTTTGTCGTGTTTGGGTTACATCCCCGCCCGCCTCTCCCCCTGGCCACCTCGTGTCATGTCCCGGCTGTGGATGCCCAAGTAAGGGACATCAAGGCTCTCTGGCAGCTCACGCGACGGGCCCTGCTACGGGCTTCTGCTCGCACCAAAGCTCAGGCTGACAGGTACCGTAGGCCCCCGCCCCTATTTGAGCCGGGCGATAGGGTTTGGTTGGCCACCAAATATATTCGCTTTAAGGTGCCTTCTTATAAGTTAGGCCCTAAATACGTGGGTCCGTTTGAGGTACTGCAACGACTTAATCCGGTGTCCTACAAGCTCCGCTTGCCTCCTACCCTGCGCATCCCGAACGCCTTCCATGTCTCTCTCCTTAAGCCGGTGGTACTGAATCGCTTCTCCCCGGGGGCTGTCTCGCCTTCTCCTGTGGCCAACTCTGACAACATCTTTGAGGTCAAGGAGGTGCTGGCACAGAAGACAGTCAGGGGGAAGCGGTTCTTTCTCATTGACTGGAAGGGGTTCGGGCCGGAGGAGCGGTCGTGGGAACCGGAGGCCAACCTGTCGCCTGACCTCCTCTCTAGGTTTCAAAAGAAGAGGGGGAGACCTAAGGGGGGGGGGTACTGTCACGGGGGTCGCGGGCTCCGCTGCCCCCCGCGACCGTCACCCTGCTCGCAGGGGATCCGGCGCGGCAGCTGCGGCTGCCCGCGACCTTCCCCCTGCTGTCCCGGTCCCGGCGCCGCGTCCCTTACCTGTCCGTGCTCCTGTGAACGCCGCTCCCGGCCGCCGTGCGCGTGGCCGCTGCTCTAGGCGCGCGCGCGCCGACTTCTCTAAATTTAAAGGGCCAGCGTCCCGATAATTGGTCCATTGTCGGGCGCTGGTTCTATTTAAGGTATCCGCCCCCAACACTTCCTGCCAGTCTGTTGGTGTGTTTTTGGTGCGTTTAGAGAGTTTTGGAGTTTTGTCTTGATTACCTGTGTACCAGTCCGCTTGCTCACGTTTCCTGACCTTGCCTGTTTGCCGCCTGCCCTGACCGTCTGCCCGTCTCTGACTACGAACCTCTGCCGCCTGCCCTGACCTTCTGCCTGTCCCCGACTACGCCTCCGGATTACGTTTTTGTACCACGCTGTACCCCGGCCGCCATCGCAAGCAAGTCACGTCAGGGGTAACGACCTGGTAGCCTCACGCCGCAGCAAGTCCATCCCGCTTTGCGGCGGGCTCTGGTGAAAACCGGGGGCTACTTAGATTCCGTTCCCTGGCGTGGCTTAGCTATCATCGCTTGCGTTGGCCCAGCGGATCCACTCCTCCGTCACAATTAATGAGGCCACTTCAAGAATGTGTAAGAGCCCCATGTTTCCAGAAAGTCGCCCTCTTCTTAAATGATTCATCTGTGTGTTATACCTATTCAGAATGTTATGTTGTTGTTATTATTGTGGGTCTTAACAGGTATTTTATTGCAAGAGTATAATAGTTTGTTTTATTGCTTTCTATTGCTGTATTTTCATGTTGCGGCAACATGGCAGAGGGGAAGTTTGCCCTGGGCCGCATTAGGCCATGTACTAGATAGCAGGGGACTACATTAAAAATCCACTTGCTAGACTGTATCTGGTTTGTATGGTGACAGCTTGCCACTCTTTGGCCATAAAACAGGTGGTTTCTCACCACTGTGTGTTAAAGTTGTGGAGTTGTAGTGCAGACGGAGAAGTTGCCTCTCAAGATAAAGCATTCCTGACCTGTGTGACAACACAACACTGGTAGAGTAGCTGGAACTTGGGACAGCAGATATAGTTGGGCCTGTTTAATAAAGACACCTGGGTTGTGAGACTACCTTCAGGGCCATAGAGAGAGTACGTTGTATGACTCCTAGCAGTGATAGTGAGGAGCAGCTGGAGGAGAGCTAATGTCAAAGCAGTTCTGATATAGGAGACTTACTGACATCTGTGACTTCCTTTCCGTTAAGGATGTCTATGACAGTGGAAACAGGTGTGACATCAGTATTAGCAGTGCCATTCAAGTGAGGAGCTCTGAGCAGCAGAGTCTTGAAACCTGACTTGGGGCTATTGACTATACATGCTGGAGTTGGGCCCGAAAGAGTTAATTGACTGTTACTACCAAACCCCTGGTGCAGGGTAAAGAGAAATATTTCAAGCATCAGATTTTGTGCAGGAGAACTGCCAGAGAACTGCTATTAATACTGAACTGTGCTGGCATAAAAGAAATGTCACGATTGTGCACCTGTAAATCTATTACTGTAACTGGCTCATTAAAATAATAGACGTGAAGAAATGAGACAAAACCTTTTAAATTTAAAATAAAAGCATGCTTCAGTTTTTTCTACAAAGTCCTCAAGGGTTGTACAACATAACTGGACTGCCCTTATTTGACTTAGTCACGCTTAACCCCTTACTACCGGAGCCAGTTTTGGCCTTCCTGGCAGAGCCCTGGTTTTAAAATCTGACATGTGCCACTTTATGTGAGAAAAACTTTTTGACACTTTTACCTATACAAGTGATTCAGAGATTGTTTTCTCGTAACACATTGTGCTTTAAGTTAGTAAGAAATTTTGGTCCAAAAAGTCCTTGTTTATTTGTGAAAAATATCAAAATATCATGAAAATTTGCAAAAATTAGCAATTTTCAAAGTTCAAAAATTTCTGTGTGAAAGACAGATAGTTATTCCACTCAAAATAGTTTACAACTAGCTTCTACCATATGTCTACTGTAGGTTGGCATCATTTTTTAATTTTTTTTTTTTTTTACCACATTAAGGGGCTTAGAAATATAGTAGTAATTTTTCACATTTTCAAGATAATTAGCAAAATTTATTTTCTTAGGCACCAGTCCAGTTCTGACGTGGCTTTGAGGGGTCGGCATGTTAGATACCCCAATAAAAGACCCAATCTAAGAAACTACACCACTTATAGTATATAAATAAGCATTTAATATGTTTTTTGACCCTTTAGATATTTCACAGAACTTAAAGCAAAGTGGAGGTGAAATTTCAAAATTTCACTTTTTTTGCAGATTTTCAATTTGTATTCATTATTCATTGTAACACAGTAGATGTGACCATGTAAATGCAGCTTAATATTGATTCCTCAGATTCTGACGTTTTCAGAGATATCCCATATGTGGCCCTAATGCGCTATTTGGCTCAACCACAAGCCTCAGAAAAGGAGGTGCACCTACCGGACTCTGGGGTCTCGTTTTCATTACAATTTTATTTAGGCGCCATTTCAGGTTTGCGGACACCCTAAGGTGCCAAAATCTAATAAACTCTCCTAAAATGACCCAATATTGTAAACTACACCCTTTACGGAATATATCAAGAGGTGCAGTGAGTATATCGACCCCATAGGTGTTTCACAAATTTTTTTAGCGTTCAGCTAAATTGCAATAATCGCAATTTTAGCTGAAAATGTTTAATTTTTTCCAGGATTCCTGGAAAAAAAGCCCCAAAATTGTGTTACGCAATTTCTTCCAAGTTCGGCAATACCCTACATGTGGGTGTAAACTGCCATTTGGGTGCATAACAGGATGTACAAGGAAGGGAGTGTTTTTTGGCTTTTGGAGCACCGATTTTGGTGGGTCCATGTCGCATCTGCAAAGCCCCCAAAGTACTAGAACAGGTGAAACCTTCCAGAATTCACCCCATTTTGGATTTAACACCCCTCATGGATCTCATCTAGGGGTGTATTTTGCATTTTGGGCGCACAATTGTTCCGTAGTTTTTTTTAGCATTGGGCTATGAAAATGGGGGAAAAAAACTTTTTTCCACCATTGTTTTTGGGCTTCATTTTTACAGTATTCGCCATACGGAATAAGTGACAGGATAACTTTACTATGGGGGTCGGTACAATTACAGTGATATAAATTTTATATAGTTTTATTACTTTTACACAATAGAAGTGAGTTTATAAAAAGTTGCATTTTTATGTTGTCCTATTCTGACAGTCATAACTTTTTTTAATTGTGGTCTTGTTTTTTGCGAGATGAGTTGATGTTTTTATTGGTACCATTACAGGGTGCATGTGATGCTTTGATCGCTTTTTATTAAGGTTTTTGTGAGACATTTTGAACAAAATACAGCAATCCAGGTAGCGTTTTTTATTTTTATTTTTACAGCGGTCACTGTGCGGCATAAATGACATGCTAGTTTTACTCAGCAGGTTGATACAATTACAGTGATACCAAATTTGTATATTTTTTAATGTTTTACTGCTTTTACACATTAAAAACACTCTTATTCGAAAAGGAAAACACGTTTTTGCATTGCCTTAGTCTGAGACCCATAATTTTTTTATTTTTCTGTTTACGGAGTTCTATAGGGGCTTGTTTTTTGCAGGATGAGTTGAAGCTTTTGTTGGTATCATTTTTGGGGGGGACAAGACTTTATGATCGCTTTTAAATCTGCTTTTTTGGAAGGCAGGGTGAAGAAAATACTGCAATCCTAGCAGTGTTTTTTATTTTTATTTTTAATAGCGCTCACCGTGCAATATCCGTGACAAGTTATTTTTACTCTGTGGGTTGAGACGATTACGGCGATACCCAATTTGTATCGTTTTTTATGTGGAAGCACAATTCTTTTTAAAAAATTGTTTTTATTGTGTAAAACAATATTTATGCATCGCTATCTATTGATAGCGATAACTTTTTAATTTTTCCGTATACAGAGCTGTCTAAGGACTTTTGCGGGATGAACTGACATTTTAATTGGAACAACTTTGATGTTGATATGAGTTTTTGATGACTTTTTACTCCATTTTATGTGCCTCGGGATGAACAAAAATCGCAATTCTGTGACAGTGTTTTTGGGGGGGGTTTTACGGCGTTCACCATACGGGTTAATTATCATGACAGATTTATAGGGTGGGTCGTTATGCATGCAGCGATACCAGATATGGATACTTTATTTATTTTTGATCTTTTTGGGGGGCGATTGCCGTTTGTAAAGGGGAAAAGGGCGGTGTACGTGTTTTTTTTTATTTTTTTGTGTTTGTGTTTTACTTTTTTACACTTTTTTTTTTACTTGTACACACTTTTTACACTTTTCCCCAGGGGGGAATTGTATGAACGATCGTCAGATCGTTCGTACCATAGGAGATCAGCACACAGATTATAGCTGTGTGCTGGTTTCCATGGCAACTGTCAGTCACGCTGCCCACAATGCATTGTGGGCATCGTGACGTCACCAGACAACCAAACATCGGGGCTGTCTGGTAGGAGATCAGTAGCGGTGCTGAGCGCCGTTACTGTGCCGGGATCGCAGGCAACAGGAGCTCACTCCTGCCTGCAGCTGCGATGTCGCGACCACGATGTCGCGACATCGAGGGGTCAATCCCCCTGCGGCCGGAGCTCACTCTGGCCAGGGGGGATGCGGCATGATGCCAGCGGAAATATACTGCTGATTCCATGCCGCGATCTTGCGCGCTCCGCTTGTGAGTGCGCAAGATTGCCATGACGTACCCATACGTCAATTTGCGGGAACCCCTACCCAACCTTGACGTATGGGTACGTCAAATGTCGGTAAGGGGTTAAAGAGAATCTGTCACATAGTTCATGCCCCTCTTGCTGAGGGCAGCACAAGATAGTGACAGACATGCTGTTTCCAGTGCTGTGTCCCTTATTCTGTAAGATGATGTAGTTTTCGAGTATTCACCCCTCAAATCTGCAGTTTTCAGCCAGGAAAGAGTCATATAAAGAGCCCATTTTTAGAAACCCTGCCCACCTGTGACTAGCCCTGCCCACCTCAACTGATTAACCTATTACTTTGAATAGGTAGAAACATGTGAATAACTGCCATATGGGCAGGGCTAGCCTTTGGTGGGTGGGGCTAACACCTGCTCATGAATAATATTTGAGGGGTAAATGCTCTAAAACTACAGCATCTTACAGAATAAGGGACACAGTGCTGGGAACAGCAGGTCTGACACTGGCTTGTGCTGTCCTTAGCAAGGGGGCATAACCTATGTGACAGGTTCTCTTTAACTTTTCCTGAAACCACTGCAATTCCCGATATTATCACTTTTCTCAGTCACACAGCTTATATTACTGTTCATAAACTTTCTTAAACATCCTGTCCTAAAAAATCAGTTTCTTTGTTTTATGGGCATGATGATGTCAAACCTGATAAAACTTCATAGGAAATGATTACTAATGTGCACCTGATAGAGGCGTCTATGACCGAATTGCTGAATTAATGGATGTGTCATTGTCTACTGTTTCCTTGAGAGCATCTGAGTATACAAAGACCAGCACAGGATCTGCAAACAGCTGTGGTCGCAAGTCAAAGCTTGAGGTGAAGGATGGAAGAGCAGTTGTTGACCTGTAACCAAAAAAATTAAATGACAGCCCCACAAATTACTACAATTGAATGAAGAATAAAATTTTAGAGGCAATAGTTTTCTGTTTTCTACTATTTGCACTGTAAAAGTTGCCTGATATTGTCAGCACTTTTTAGTATATTTCAGACTATGTAAAGAAAGCTAGTAACACCTAGGAAGACATGTATGAAAGGGATTTTCGTACATTTCTGGCATTAAATGCACCAAAGTGAGTCGGCTACGATGTCTAATGCGCCAAACAAATGTGTTAGGCACATTGTTTGCAAGATATGACACTTTTTAATGTGCCTAACATGAGGGGGCGTTCTGGGAGCGTGGCGCACCACACCGTAATATTGGACACATATATGAATGCGGGTTGGCAAAACTAGGTGCATTACCGCTCGAACAGACAGACCTGTTCTATCTATAGCCTTTATACATGTTTGCCGCATTACTTATGCGCCTAAGTTCCATAATGCGCCAAACACACAGACGAGGCACGATAAACTTTAGACACCATTTATGAACGCACAAAAACCACTTACATACATTCAGGGGCATTATACATTAAAAACGAGATAAGATCATTCACTTTGAAGCGCCTTCCTTCATACATGTCTCCCCTCGTCAGGGGCATAACTAGAGAAGCCAGGGCCACAAAGCAAACTTTTGGACAGGGTCCCCTATCCCCACCCCCTCCTAACCGTGAACATTTACCAGGACATGCTGCTAGATAATATAGATAATACAAGGGGCAAATACCTCACCATACATATCGCCATCATACTGCTACCAAACAAATACACTATACCAAGACCAATATTACTAACAACACTACTACATATGGACCTGGTTATAACGCCAGAACAAGGCCACAAATTACCACCAAATAGTGACAGAACGATACTCCTACACTATTACTGATCAGTACACAAAGACCAATAGTACCGCCATATAGTGACCATATGGTGGTATATACTAGTGTACACAGGCTCTGCAGACTGTATATAACCACCATACAGTGACCATAAAGTGGTACATACTAGTGTACACAGCCTGTGCAGACATAAGTGATTATAGTGCAGTTACATCTTGTGACTCACAGGTGACGTTTCTCTGACCAGTCGTTGACTTTTGTTCTGCATCCGGTCCAGACTGCCATGATGACGTCTCCCGACCACTTGTCCCTGGAGATTTAGACACAAATATCTTAGAATCCTGACTTGTCCAGCACCTGCCCCCTGGCTATATGGGGTCCATTTAGGCATACAGCGTTTAGATAGGCTAAATGGAGCCCCAGATAGGCAAGGTTTAGGTAGGCAATAGAGTCCCCATATAGGCAGGCAGGGTTTAGGTAGCTATAGGGAGCCATACAGGTAGACAGGGGTTAGGTGGGCTATAGGGGCAATATAGGTAGGTAGGCAGTGTTTAGGTAGCTAAAGGGGCCCCATATAAGTAGACAGACAGGCAAGCTTTAGAGGGCTATAGGGGCTACATAGGCAGACAGGCTTCACGGAGGCTATAGGGCTATTCAGGAAGGCAGACTTAGAGAGCTATATAGGCAGGCTTTAGGGGGCTATATAGGCAGACTTTAGGGGGGCTATGTAGGCAGGCTTGGAGGGGACTATGTAGGAAGGCTGGGGTTCTATGTGGGAAGGCTGGGGGGCTATTCAGGCAGGCTGGGGGGCTATGTAGGCAGGCTGGGGGTATATAGACAGGCGGAGGGCTATGTAGGCAGGCTGGTGGGCTATTCAGGCAGGCTGGGGGTATATAGACAGGCAGGGGGGCTAGTTCTGGAGGTAGGGGGGCCATTTAGGCAGTCTGGGGGGTATATAGGTAGGCTGGGGGTATACAGGCAGGCAGGGGGGCTATTTAGGCAGGCTATAGGGCAGGTAAAATAATAAATAACCTACTTACCTCACTCCACGCTGTCCCGATGCGCCGTGCTCCAGCCTCTGTGCTCACCGCGGGCAGCACGGTGATGTGATGTCACCGTGCCACCCACGTGATCACAGAGAGCCGGCAGGGGAATTAGCGAAGCGAGCGAAGGTCCATTCTGCTACCTCCGGTTAGAGCTGCCTCTAAACGCTCGGGCTGGCGGGCACGGGCGTTCATAGGCAGTATGCGCCGGGCCCTTCAGCTCCCCGCCCGCTGTCAGTGAACTAGTATGTTCGTTGCCGGCGGGCCCAGGAGCGGCATTACCGGGGTAGCGGACGCTGTTGCAGCTGCGCCAGGCCCCCCTAAGAGCGCGGGCCCCGGGACAGCTGCAACTTCTGCTACCCCGGTTGTTACGCCCTTGCCTCTAGTTGTCAATTTAGTCATTAATTTCTAGGAGGAATAACAGAGGATCAGCACAAGGCAGAAATCTAAGAAGAGGATCTCCAGAATAGTTTTTCATAGGGGATAGAAGTATTTACTAAAGCAGACATTCCAGGAGATAATGGGTCCTACGCTGCTAGCACTTAGCATTGATTTCAGCATTTCATTTTTATTTCCATTTACAAGCATCCCCATCTGTACATTTAACAAATTCTAAAACTTTATTTTTCCATTTATATAAATTTATGCATTTATGCAAAGTACAAACATAAATCTAAAAATCTATACTTAAAAAGTCAATGTTACTGTTAGACATTTACATAAATCATGAAATCAATTTAGTAATATTTGCAATTACTTTATTAAATTGTGTTACTGCTAGAACATAATTATTAAAATTCAGTTTAAAAAACAAACAATAACAATGCAACACTGCCATCTGCTGCTTACTGATTGTGCTAAGCATCTATGATAACCAAGCTTCTAATATTCTTGTACATAAAACAAGTTTCTGCTACCATGATGGGCTTTGTTAAATATCAATTTATTTTGGATTTATCAAAAAAGATTATAGCAAAAAAATCAAATATTTAAGTCTTAAGAGGTAGAATTATTAAAATAAAAATAGAATTAGACAATTCTGTTTCCTTATTTACAGTATCTCTTGTTTACCTGTAAAGTATTCTCTCTGTGAACCACCATGCACTTACAGTACATCACACATATTATAACAACAAATTCTTCTTCATAATAATGCTCCTGATAAGGTGTCACAATTCTATCCCTATAAAAATTACTAGTAGCCAATTTTTATTCTGTCCCAGATTTATTTAATAAAAGTCCCTCATCACTGGATTAGGGTACATAAGGTGTCTCAGAGAAAATCACTTGTGGAGGCCATGCATCTGTGCTTTGTACTGTTAAATTAACTGTTATATTGACTTTCCTTGTTGACCACACATCACATAATAAATAAGGAAAGATCACACTCCAGCAGCCAGATTAAAGAGATGGAGTCCTTTTCTATATAACAAGTGTCTCTATTAACCTAACAGCCCATGTGCATGGAGCAGGCAAGATAAATCCTTCAGTATATAGAGAATACAATAATATACGAAGTGTACATTAGAGACTCCATGAGAGAGAGTCCTACTACAGCCCTGTAAAAATAGTCTTGTAATGAGGCTTTATTGAAATTATTTTTTTTTTATTTCAAATATTCAAAAAAAATCAATCTCTAGTCTTGATCAAAAAGCAATCACTGGGGTTTATAGAATAGACTAAAACATAACTTTTAATGTGTCAAAATGATTAAAAATGAAATGGAAAATAAGATACAATAAGACATTCATATGAATAATACCACAAAGAAGGTAAACAGTATGGGATCACTTGTGTAAATGTATACTCACGTATCCTGGGATATGGATTACTTCATAGCTGATGATCAAAGTCACATATATCCAATATCCAGGAGAGAATGAAGAGCCCTATTATTTTTCTGCCTAGTCGCCCTAAAAAGGGCGATCCTACCCTCTGGAGGCTGTCCCTATGATATTATAAAACAGCAGGGTGATATACAGCCCAAATACCTACAATATAGAACTGATTTTGCTTTACCAAAAACACCTGTTAAAAAAATGCCTACTTTAGTTATGAAGTAATCCATATTCCAGGATACATGAGTATACATTTATACAAGTGATCCCATACTGTTTACCTTCTTTGTGGTATTATTCATATGAATGTCTTATTGTGGCATATGTTGTTTTCCATTTAATTTTTAATCATTTAGACACATTAAAAGTTACATTTTAGTCTATTCTATAAACCCCAGTGATTGCTATGTATTTTTATACAATCAAAGGGAACCTGTCGCATTGAACATGATATCTGATCTGCAAGAAGCATGTTATAAAGCAAGAGGCCCTGGGCAGATTGATAAATAGTTTTATGGGAAATTATTTAGTAGAACTTGCAATATAATCATTTAAATCATGTAACCCATTTATTATGTCTATGGGAAATATAGAAACAACATAAAACACTCTGCTTGGCTAGTCCGTTAATTATGGCCACTCATAGTCAACACATTTTGGCTAGTACTTCTGTTGTAGACAATCGGAAAAAGTCAACACATTTTGGCTAGTACTTCTATTGTAGACAATCGAAAACAGTCAACACATTTTGGCTAGTATTTCTGTTGTAGACAATCGGAAATTCTAGACACAGCTTAGGTTCTCTCAGTCCCTTTATGCCTAGGGACTGAGAGAAGATGTTAGCTAGAAGTAGGTAAGGGTTCATGTATACTAAAGTTAGCACATAGCTAAGAAATTCTAGACTAATGAGAAACAAAGCAAAAGGCCAGGATTTAGTACATATCAGAAGATCTAAGTACAGTAATTAACTGTAACCAAATTTTTTAGGTGCCAAAATTTATTTTTAAAAAATTTAGGGCATTTTATGAGTTGGCTATGTTAAAACCGGCTTATTTCGGGGCGTATTTTAAACGGACTATTTTGTCCGCAAAAAATCCCGAAAACGTTTCAAATAGTGTCACAAAGTGTGGGGGTTTTTTCACATCGTAAATACATTCCCCTTCTTTACTATGGGATTTCTTGCAAAAACCCTCAAAAGTGACAGGGACTTAATTTACGATCGTATTTTTCGGACGATTTGCCCCTAAATAAAAGTCGCGAAAATACGCCCGGTGAAAGAAGGCGTATTTCACATTGGAAACAATGTAAACTAATTTTTATTATTTGAAACGTATTTAGACTATTCGGGCGTAAATACGTCCGTAAATACGTCCTGAAATAAGCCGTGTGAACATAGCCTTAGACTACATAGACAGCATTTATTCCTTGATACATTTTCAATGGCAAATGCTTTTACATTTGTAAAATTTATTTCCAGCAAATAAATAGAGCTACCTCCAATAGGTGGCACTAAAGAGACAGCTTATTTATCTATCACGTTATCTCAGAGAGCATTGTACAGTATGGTCGATGAGTCTCTCTACACCAATTCTGTGCTCATCAATGTTTCTCCCTAGAAATACATCAAAGGCTTTTCAACCAGTAGCCCAGAATCGCACTCTGAATTGAGGAGAGACAAGACCCCTGAAAGAGTCTGCAGATGGGTGACTTTTTCTTGTGGAGGAGATTTCTGCGGGTTTAAAAATCCCTTTTTAAATTTTTTAAAGGGTTTTTTTAATGGGTCAGATTTGACTGTTTAGGGAAAATCCCCCTCAATAATGGAACAAAGGAATAGCTTTCTTCCTTCAGCTTATTTCTACAGTATATCTTTTTTTTCCAGTGATTTTTGGGCATGGTTTTAAAAAGTTTTTCAAAACCCCTAATGGTGCTCTTCACATTTCTTCTTAAAACCCGGGGGGGGGGGGGGGGGGGGGGGGGGGGGGAGAGAAAAAATCCGGGACTTTATTTTATTTTGTCCCCTTTAAAAAAGGGCCCAGCCCTAAAAAATGCTTCATAAATTGAATTAGTTTGCTTTTATTTTTATTATTTTTTTCCCTATGTACATAGTTTAAATTTAAAATGTATTTTTTCTAACTTTCATCTCCTTTTTAATCATTCCCCTTTTGCTCTGTTTGGTGCCCTATTTCCAGAGGCCTATTTATAGGGGGATGTTTGTATTAATAATTCATATTAGTCCTATATATCTAAAGAAGGGGTTTATCACTGAAAACATTATTCTATATATCTGTAGCTGTTTTGGACTTTTATACACTAGAGGCAACATGTACGAAAATTGGCGTCGCTGCAGCAGATTTTAGTGTAAAGTGTGCCTGAAAGTAAAAACCCTTTAAAAAAATCGGCATGGGGAAAACATTTTTCATAGTAAACTTAATGCGCCTAAAAAGGCGTTGGGCAAAAAAGGGCATTCCCAAAATTTGAAAAACGCATATGAATCATTACAATTGTACTAGTGTTTTTCATTGTTTACTATATGAAATGTGCCTTTTAGGCGCTTTACAATCTTTGTCCCGGTGAATAATTGCCTATTTTTTGGTGTACAAATAATACAAGAAATTCCACAGCACTCTCAGATATATCTGATTTTAAAGCATAGGTGATTTATATTGTTTCCATAAGAATTGCAATAGCAGGTTACATCATTTTACTTCCATACATAAATGAACATAACAAGGATATGTGGCCAAAAGAAAGGCAAGGTGAGTATAGCTTTCTTTTATGTAACTTGGGGCCCTGGACATTTTTAAATGAATTTTTACCTAGATGAACAACCCCTTTAACAGCAACACAACTTGGGTATCTCCTCTCTGCAGGCTAGTAGCACAGGTGGAAATTTTTATTGGCACCAAAACTCTATGTAATGTTTAACACGTTGTGGATTTTGAGAAAAAATCCATAGCAGCAATACAAACAGTAATTAAAAGCAGCTCATACATCTTAAAACCCTTCCCATTAAAAAAAGTCCCAACTGGCCTCTGACTCACTTCAGATTTCTTGGTGGTGCTTCTGGTCTGTACTGCTACATACATGGGTGCCTACTTTGAACTCCACTTTACTTAGCCTAATGAAGCTTTTACTTCAAGCCAACATGTGCCCAGTGAATAGTACTTGCATCCTTATACAAGAAACTTTAGATGCGAACACAGATACCTTTGTGGAACCAGAATTAAAAGCACTTTCCCATCTTTTATTGTTACAGTTAGAAGATAAAACTTGTTGGAAAAACATTTCAGATTTGGGTTTAAAAATTCTTGGCCCCAATCCCCCCATTTAAAATGGACCAGTTTTTTTCCCTGCAAGCTTTTTTCAAGGTTTTTTGATTCCAGATCCAATTTTCCCCAAATTCAAAGGTCCATGCATCAGGTTTACCAGGTTAATTATGTCAAATCTGCCTTATAACTCAGTTGGGTCACATTATTATGACAACTTTCTACTTTCAGCATCAGAAGCACGTAGATCATAAAGGAAGTTATTTATTGTAAGCTGGCTTGGTGGGTGTTTACGGTGTGCAATAACGGCCTGTACACATATTCCTCATTGTTTTCATGAGTAAATGAAACAGTATTTCTGAAACTGTGCAGTTTGTGAACTGTTTGCATTCTGTGTAATGAAAGTGTATTGTGAGTGGACAAATGGCACTACTATAAGCAACGTAGGAATTGCAGTGCACCACATGCCATTGATGTGAAAGGCGGAAGTCAGCTAAGAAGAAGCATAAGGGAAGACCGTCGTGCTACCATGGAGCAGTTCACCACCAAAATGAACCAGGGGGCTACCATACAAGTGTCTAAAACAACAGTACTGCGAATTCTACTACTTAATGGGTTCCAAAGTAAATGGATGATCACTGCACCTCTGCTAACAAAGTTGCATTGGGAGAAAAGGCTTCAATTTTCAAAGCAATATCAGTATTGGACCTCCACAGATTGGCAAATAGTTGCTTTCTCTGTTGAGCCACATTTTCTGCTTTGTTAAACATATAAATGATGCTGTGAAAGGCACGCGCAACTGATATTGGTACAAATCCACCCTTGCAGATCAAGTACATCCAAACATTCTGATTGTCTTCTAGGGATCTTCTAGCAACACAATGCAATATGTCATATGCCTAGAAATGTCTGACATTGGTTGGATGAACATGACCAAGATATCCAGGTACTACACTGGCTCCCTTACTCCCCAGACCTGAACTCAATTGAGCATATGTGGGACCACCTCGAACATAGGGCCACATGTATGAAAACTGTCTAGGTCTACAACTCACTTTGTTGCCCATAGCAACCAATCAGAGCGCCCCTTTAATTTCTCCAGAGTACTACATGAAATAAAAGGGGGGCTCTGATTGGTTGCTATGAGCAACACAAGTGAGTTTTAGACCTATTTAGTTTTCATACATGTGGCCCATAGTGTTTGCTCTATGAATTTCCCCTATGCACCTTTCAGCAGCTGTAGGATGTACTGCAGTCAGCATGCCTCCAGATACCTGTGACAAACTACCAGGACCTCACGGAGTCACTCCCAGCCTGTCTAACTTCTGTCCATGCTGCACATGGCGATTACTTTGGATATTAACAGGTGGTCGTAATAAAGTGACTAGACTGTGTGTTAAACATACAACATAAATATTCTTTATTTCCCTATAAAACTATCTAACAAAGATTTAAGATTAACCACACTTTCTTTTTCCTAAAGTATATTTAACCCCTTAAGCCGAACGCCTGAAAAGTAGTTAATGACCAGAACATTTTTCATTTTTTTTTAGTTTTTGCCTCCTTTGCTTTTTAAAGTTGTAACTTTTTTTTTTGGAAAAAAAAAAAAAAAAAAAAAAGGGGTTTTTTTGGGTTTTTTTTTAAAAAAAAAAAAGGGGCCCAAAAAAATTTTTTTTTTAAAAAACCCCCCCAAAGAAAAAAAAACCTTTTTTGTTTTGGGTTTTTAAAAAAAAAATTTTTTTTTGGGGGGAAAAAAATTTTTTTTTTAAAAAACCCCAAAAAAACCCCCCCTTTTTAAAAAAAAAAAAAAGGGGGGGCCCCCGGGGAAAATTTGGGTTTTTTTTCCCCCAAAAAAATTTTTTTTTTTCCCCCCCCCCTTTTTTTTTTTTAAAAAAAAAAAATTTTTTTTAAAAAAAGGGGGGGTTTTTTTTTCCCCCCAAAAAAAAGGGGTTTTAAAAACCCTTTTTTTTCCCCGGGGCCCCCTTTTTTTTTCCCTTTAAAATTTGGGCCCCTTTTTTCCCCCCCGGGGCCCAATTTTTCCCTTTTTTCCCCAAAAAAAAAATTTTTTTTAAAAAAAAGGGCCCTTTTTTTTTTAAAAAAAAACCCTTTTTAAAAAAAAATTTTTTAAAAAAAAAAAAAATTTTTTTTTTTTTTTTAAAAAAAATTTTTTAAAAATTTTTTCCAAATTTTTCCCCCCCCAAAAAAAATTTTGGGGCCCAAATTTTTTTTTTTTCCCCCCCAAAAAATTTAAAATTAAAAATTTTTTTTTAAAAAAAAACCCCCTTTTTTTTAAAAAATTTTTTTTTGGGGGTTTTTTAAAAAAATTTTTAAAAATTTTTTT
Organism: Phyllomedusa bahiana; assembly: GCA_025379985.1. Classification (NCBI taxonomy): domain Eukaryota; kingdom Metazoa; phylum Chordata; class Amphibia; order Anura; family Hylidae; genus Phyllomedusa; species Phyllomedusa bahiana. The sequence goes on along the minus strand of JAODAL010000631.1, from coordinate 47,059 downwards.
TTTTTTTTTTTTTTTTAAAAACCCCCTTTAAAAAAAAAAAACCCCCCCCTTTTTTTCCCCCCCAAAAAAGGGGGGGTTTTTTTTTGGGGGGTTTTCCCCAAAATTTTTTTTAAAAATTTTTTTTTTTTTTTTTTTTTTTTTTTAAAAAAAATTTTTTTCTTTTTTTTTTTTTTTGGGGGGGTTTTTTTTTTTTAACCCAAAAATTTTTTTCCCCCCCTTAAAAAACCCCCAAAATTTAAAAAAAAGGGGGCCCCCCCCTTTTTTTCCCCCCCCCCCCCCCCCCTTTTTCCCCCCCCCCCCCCGGGGGGGGGTTTTTTCCCCAACCGGGGGCCCCCCCTTTTTCCCCCCCCCCAAAAACCAAAAAAAATTTTTTTGGGGGGGGGGCCCCCCGGGGCCCCCCCCCCAAAAAGGGGGGGGGGGGCCCCCCCTTTGGAAACTCCCCCCGGGGCCCCCCTTTGGGGGAAAAAAATTTTTTTAAAATTTTTTTTTTTTCAAAAAAATTTTTTTTGGGGTTTCCCTTTTTTTTTTCCCCCTTTTTTTTTTTTCCCCCCGGGGTTTTTTTTTTAAAAAAAAAAATTTTTTGGGTTTTAAAAATTTTTTTTTTTTGGGGTTTTTTTAAAAATTTTTTTTTAAAAAAAAATTATAAAAAAAAAAAAAAAAATTTTTTTTTAAAAAAAAAAGGGGTTTAAAAATTTTGGGTTTTTTTGGGGGGCCCCCTTTTTTAAAAGGGGTTTTTAAAAAAAAAAAAATTTAAAAAAAAAAAAATTTTTTAAAAAAAACCCCCCCAAAACCCCCCCCTTTTTAAAAAAATTTTAAAAAATATGGGGGGGGTTTTTTTTTTTAAAAAAAGAAAAGGAAAAAACCCCAAAACTTCGGGAAATTTTTTTTTTTAAAAAGGACTAAAACCCTTGTATGGTGTTGTTTTCTTTCTGTGACATCTTCTGATGTGTTCCCTGTGAAATAACAATTCTGGAGCATTTTTTCTTATAACTCTGAGTTGTTGTTTTTCCTAAATTTTCCTACTAGAAATTTTTTTTAAATGAATCAGTCAAAAGGGTTTTTAGCAATTTCCCGGTTTTATGGAATTTTAACCCCCAGAATTTTTCCCCCAATCTTTGGGCAAAATTTTAAAAAATATTGCACAGGCGCTTTTTTCACGCCGAGTTTTTTATCATCTTTTCAAAAAGGGGGCGAAAAAGCTTTTTTATGCCCGAAAAACAGCCCTGTTTATACATCTTGCCCCTTTTTAGGGGCCCCTTTCGAAAGTATTCGGCCCCCTTGAACCTTTTTAACCTTTTGGGCCCCAATTTTAGGCTTCAAACATTTAAAGGGTATAAAAAAAAAAAATTTTTTTGGGAAAAATCAAAACAAAATGGGGCACCCAAATTTTAAATGGAACCCAAAAATTTTAAATGGTTATTTTTAAAAATTTTTTTAAAAGAAAAAAAAAAACCCGAAAAGTGGGAAGTGGGAATATTATTTTTGGGCCCCCTTTTCTTTCAGTGCAGCCCAAAATCACTCCGAAGTTCATGAGGAACTTTTGAATGATTCCCCAAAGTTTTTCCTAAAACTGAAAGATGATAAATTAATCCACCTGTGAGTAATCAAGTCTCCGCATAAATGTACCTGCTCTGTGATAGTCTCAGGGTTCTGTTTAAAGCGCAGAGAGCATCATGAAGACCAAGGAACACACCAGGCAGGTCCATGATACAGTTGTGGAGAAGTTTAAAGCTGGATTTGGATACAAAAAGATTCCCCAAACTTTAAACATCCCAAGGAGCACTGTGCAAACGATCATATTGAATTGAAAGGAGTATCAGACCACTGCAAATCTACCAAGACCTGGCCATCCCTCTAAACTTTCATCTCAAACAAGGAGAATACTGATCAGAGATGCAGCCAAGAGGCCCATGATCCCTCTGGATGAACTGCAGAGATATACAGCTGAGGCGGGAGAGTCTGTCCATAGGACAACAATCAGTCATACACTACACAAATCTGGCCTTTATGGAAGAGTGGCAAGAAGAAAGCCATTTCTCAAAGATATCCATAAAAAGTCTCTTTTAAAGTTTGCCACAAACCACCTGGGAGACACCAAACATGTGGAAGATGGTGCTCTGCTCAGATGAAACCAAAATCCAACTTTTTGGCTACAATGCAAAACTATATGTTTGGCGTAACACTATCAAACATGGTGGTGGCAGCATCATGGTTTGGGCTTTTCTTCAGCAGGGACAGGGAAGATGGTTAAAATTGATGGGAAGATGGATGCAGCCAAATACAGGACCATTCTGGAAGAAAACCTGTTGGAGTCTGCAAAAGACCTGAGACTGGGACGGAAATTTATCTTCCAACAAGACAATGATCCCAAACATAAAGCAAAATCTACAATGGAATGGTTCTCAAATAAACATATCCAAGTGTTAGAATGGCCAAGTCACAGTCCAGGCCTGAATCCAATCGAGAATCTGTGGAAAGAGCTGAAAACTGCTGTTCACAAACGCTCTCCATCCAACCTCACTGAGCTCCAGCTGTTTTCCAAAGAAGAATGGGCAAGAATTTCAGTCTCTCGATGTGCAAAACTGATAGAGACACACCCCAAGTGACTTGGCGCTACAAAGTATTAACTTAAAGGGGCCAAATAATTTTGCATTCCCCACTTTTCAGGGTTTTTTTTTTAACAAGAGTTCAAAATATCCAATAAATTTCATTCCACTTTACAATTGTGTCCCACTTGTTGATTCTTCAAAAAAAAATTAAAATTTTGTATCTTTATGTTTGAAGCCTGAAATGTGGCAAAAGGTTGAAAAGTTCGAGGGGACCGAATACTTTAACAAGGCACTGTATATATGCTGCAATCCCTACCTAAAATGCAACAAATTACACTCTCTCTCCCAGAAAAACAAGCCTACACATAAGTCTGTCAACAGAAAAATAGAAAAAAAATTATTGGTCAAAGATAACATTGATGCAACTCAAATTATGAAAAAGTTGCTATTGTTTAAAAAGTAGTAAAAAACTATATTAATCTCATATCACCAGAATCGTACTGACCTTCACAATAAAGTTAATGTCTTTTATACTGTATGGTGAATTTCATCAAAATGAAACCTAAAATACAATGACACAATTCAATTTTTTCCTTTCCACTCAAGAAAGATTTTTGAGGGGTTTCCCTGTGCATTAAACGGTACATTTAATGGCATCACCGAACAAAACAACTGTATCAACAAAAAACAAGCCATCATATGGGTATTTTTGTGCTGGGTCTAGAATGGTGAGGAAATAAAAAGCATAAAAAAAAAAAAACCATCCTCACCAAAGGTCACTGCATGAAGACCAAGTTAATACTTGTAAATATATTCTGCATAAAGCATAGTGATATACCATACAATGTACCGTGATGATCTGCTGCAGATTTAAATAAAGCTGTTGTATAATTAGCCTAGTTGCAAATATCAACTTTGTGACAGGTTGCACATTTATGCAAATAGGCGTTATGATGAAAGATGCAAGCTGATTAATAATGAAATAGACTATTGTTAAGTATTAGGGTTATCTCGGGTAATTTGATGAATGTGGCTTTCGCCATCTGAGCTGAACGTCCTTGGGCTTTTATGTATTAATTATCAATGAAAAGATTTAATTTTTTTTTATTACATTACAAAGTTCTCCCAAAAGCCACAACTCAGCATAAAATTGAACTCTTTGCTCTTGTCATTGTAGAGCTAAAAACTGTCACAATCTAAAGAACTGACCATCACCTAAAAAGCAACTGGAATGTGATGGTAAGTAATTATTACATAAAGCAACCATTTTCACAAAAATGGGAGGAGTAGAAGAGATATTGAGAGGACATTGCTAACTATTCTCAGGTCATTACTGAAAGTTTTTTTACTGATAATTATGGGATGTGACAGTGGGGCAAAAGCAGATTAAGAAGATAAAAATACAAAATTTGCTAAAATAATGAGAAGAAACTTGATGGTTGTTAAATTGAAAAACCTTACAAATAACCAGAGAATTGTTATTAGATATCTTTTAAATATTATTGTTGTTGTTGCAATATTTAGGGTTAGAGTGTAACAGGCATATAGACATAGGGTGACATGTATGTATTTTGGTGCTCAGGCACCATTGTTTGCATGCATTAGTAACATTGAATACACCTGAATCTATGAACCTGTTCTACTGAGGGTCATAGATTTAGCACTTTCTAGCTACTAAGCGACACTTCTGACTCAGGTAAACCACTTTTAAATTGGTCTGCCTGTTCCAGCAGTAATGTGCCTGGATTTGCTGATCAAAAGTCATAAATGTGTAGAATCGTACGGTTGTAGTGTGACACACCTACAGCATGCCCTCTGATCTCAGGCGCATTACAAAGTGCAGCGGGTGCTTTATAATGCACCTAATACTGGGAGTGCGCCTCATTAAAATTATAGCGAACAGGGCTGCACCAGTTTTCGGGCTGAAAAGATGCCAGACTTCTGTAGCAGCCCCGTTCATATATGTCGCCCATAGTTAATTTCCTTTTCTATGTACTATGCCTTTTCTTTTTGAGCTAAGCCATGTGTACACTCCCAACTATTCACATGATGTAAAAGACAATGTGATTCATCAAACCATGTCTCTTTCTTACATTGTACCATGTTCCAGTTGTGATGCTAATTTGCTCACTATGGGTGTTTTGACAATGAACATAGGTTAGAATAGGCACCAGTGTAGAGCTCCACAGCACCATAGCTCCACATGCACTGTTTGTTCAGATATCATTCTATCATAAAGTGAACCCACAGCAGGCAAAGTGAAGAGTGTATATCTCATCCAGGTTAAGACAGGTGAGGTAAAGAATTCAGGAATGCTGCGTCTTCTCAGTGAACTTGATTTCTCAAGGCATTACATATTTTTTAAGGGCTTGGATATATTTGTCTGAATGTATGGATGCTGGTGTTACTGGTTGTTGTGCTGGGTTTTAACACGATAAGTTCTAGTTAGACTTTAAAACCAAAATTCTATTTGGACTTTGTGTTTGCTAACCATGCTCCTAATGAAAGATCCCCACACCAGTTATAAGTTTTTATAGCAATTTGCTATTTGGTGAAATTGGATTAGTTGCTAACCTGTGCAATTTATGCATTTCAATGAGCTTTGAGTGCCAAGGATCCTGCCGGATTACTTGTTTTCCATCTCTACACATGTTTTGATAGGTACTGGGAACCCCCACGAGACCTATTGCTGTGGAGATGATCTGACACAGTCATTTAGCCACTGCAATTTAGCCATCATCAAGTATTTGTATTGTGCAAAAGTGGTAAAACCTTGCTGCAGCAATGTAATCGTACTAACACACAAAATGAAGAAAACAATATTAACAATGTATAATAAATAAAAAACAAAGTTTATAATTCAAGAAATAATGGTGGAATTGATTTTGTTTTCTTATACCACACAGAATGAAGTAATAAAAGTTTATTAATAAGTTGTATGTATCCTAGGAATAGTACAACTTATTCCACAAGAAATAAACTCCCATACAGCTACAGTATCTCACAAAAGTGAGTACACTCTTCACATTTTTGTAAGCATTGTATTATATCTTTCATGCGACAACACTGAAGATATGACACTGATACAATGTAAAGTAGTCAGTGTACAGCTTGTATAACAGTGCAAATTTGGTGTGCCCTCAAAATAACTGAACACACAGCCATCAATGTCTAGACCACTGGCAACAAAAGTGAGTACTTCCCTAAGTGAAAATGGACAAATTGTGCCCAAAGTATTAATATTTTGTGGGACCACCATTATTTTCCAGCACTGCCTTAACTCTTAGGCATGGAGTTCACTAGAGCTTCACAGGTTGCTGCTCGAATCCTCTTTCACTCCTTTATGATGACATCACGGAGTTGGTGGATGTTAGAGACATTGTGCTCCTCCACCTTCTGTGCCCCACAAATACTCAATAGGGTTTAGATCTGTAGACATGCTTGGCCAGTCCAGCACCTTTACCCCTATTTCCTTTAGCAAGACAGTGGTCATCTTGGAGGTGTGTTTGGGGTCAATATCATATTGGAATATTCAGGGCTGCCATCAAAAATTTTGGGGCCCCATACAGCTGGAGCATATGGGCCCCCTTTTGTTGCTCTGCCTATCACTCAGCGCCTGCAGCTCCGCACCCCCCAGTTGAACCACTCACCCCACTCCTGGCCAAACCCATAGCCATTTCACTGCCCCGCTACCACCACCACCCAGATAAAGAAAAAATTGCGCATTATTTTTGGATTTAATTCATGCTGGATTTTGCAATGTACAGTTTATCTGTATTTTGTGGGTCAATACATATACAAGGGCCAGCAATACCACCACATGTAACCACTATAATGTTATTGACCAAACCAAAATATCCAGACCAATATTGCCAAACAACAATATACAAAGACCAAATAATACCGACAAATAGCAAACCATATACTGACTAACACTACCATAATATTACTAACCAAATCAGCATACCAAGACCAATATCACCAAATAACAATATACAAGCACCTAATAATACCGCAATATCATCACTAAATCTAAACCATTACACCAAGACCAATACTTCCTCCATACAGTGACCCTATAGTGGTAGTTACCAGGTGCACAGGTGCATTGCAATTAGTTTAATTACATTTAGGGCCTCAAAGGCAACGTCTTGTCTGATGAGTGGTTCACTTTCCCTTTTCTTCTCTATTCTGTCAAGTCTGCCATGACTTCCTCTGTCCACCACTCGTCCCTGCAGAATTTACAACACAGACACCTGAGACTCCTCATTTTTTTATCATTTTCCCAACTGTGTGCCCCACCTCATGTACAAACTCCCCATCCATAGTTGCCCAGCTGGTAATAATTACCTCCTGGTAACTATCCCCCCCCCCCCCCCCGGTAGGTAGGCAGATAGATTAGGAGCCCCCCCGGTCAGTAAGTAGGTACATTGGGGCCCCCAGGCAGTAGCTAGGTAGCTTAGGATCTCCTGTGGGTAGCTACATAGGTTGGGGCCCCCTGTGAGTAGCTAGGTAGCTTTAGGTCCCCTGTTGGTAGCTTGGGTCCCCTGTGTGGTAGCTTGGGGCCCCCTGTAGGTATCACCCTCTATAGTTTAGGGCCTGTGTAGGTAGTTTAGGGCGCGTGTAGGTATCTTAGGGCCCTCTGCAGGTAGCTGAGGGCCCCCTATAGGTATCCCCCTCTGTAGTTTAGGGCCTGTGTAGGTAGCTTAGGGCCCCCTGCAGGTAGCCCCCTCTGTAGTTTAGGGCCCCCTCTGTAGTTTAGCCCCCGCTTCTAGGATAAGGCTCCCTCTGTAAGATAGGGCCCCCTCTGTAGGATAGGGCCCCCACTGTAGGATAAGGCCCTCCTGTAGGATAGGGCTCCCTTTGTAGGATAGAGCCCCCCTTGTAGGATAGGGCCCCCATGTAGGATAGGGCCCCCTCTGTAAGATAAGGCCCCCTCTGTAGGATAGGGCCCCCACTGTAGGATAGGGCCCCCTGTAGGATAGGGCCCCCTCTGCAGGATAGTGCCCCCTCTGTAAGATAGGGCTGCCAAGAAGGATAGGGCCCCCCTGTAGGATAGGGCCCCCTCTGTATGATAGGGCCCCCTCTGTAAGATAGGGCACCCCCTGTAGGATAGTCCCCCACTGTAGGATAGGGCCCCATCTGTAGAATAGGGACCCCACTGTGGTATAGGGCCCCCTCTGTAAGATAGGGCCCCCCTGTAGGATAGGGCCCCCCTGAAGGATAGGGCCCCCTCTGTAGGATAGGACCCCCACTGTAAGATAGGGCCTCTGCTGTAAGATAGGGCCCCCTCTGTAGGATAGGGTCCCCTAGTTAAGTACTTACCTTTCAGTGCTCCCCGGCTTCTCCATCTGCTCCCGGCCCCAAGCCTGCTGCTTTGGGCTTGGGGCCGAGGACAGGAAGCTTGGCAGGCATTGTGATGACGTTACTCTAATCGCGCCACCTGCAGAGCTATGTACGGCAGGGGCAGGGTGCGCACAGCTCTCCCTGCCCTGTCGTTCATCTTAATTTTGAAAGCACGTCGAAACGGGATGTGCATACAATTAAGAGATAGCCGCTGTGAAGCAAGGGGGTGGAGCCTGACGTCGGCAGCGGGCCCCCTCCTGGCTTCACAAGCCATCTGGGCCCCTAACGGCAGCCCTGGGAATGTTGCCCTGCAGCCCAGTTTCTGAAGGGATCAATGAACTGTAGCTTCCCACAGCCAGCAGCACTCATGCAGCCCCAAACCATAACACTCCCACCACCATGCTTGACTGTAGTCAGATACACTTGTCTGTACTTCTCCCCTGGATGACACTACACACGCTTGACACCATTTGAGCCACATAAGTTTATCTTGGTCTCATCAGAGGCATGGTTCCAGTAATCCATGTCCTAAGACTTCTTGTCTCCAGCAAAGAGGAGGCTTCCTTATGGGACAACAGCCATGCAGACCACTTTGATGCGGTGTGCGGCATGTGGTTTGAGTACTGACAGGCTGACCAATCCACCCCTTTAATCTCTGCAGCAATGCTGGCAGCACTCACACTTCTATTTTGAAAAGGCAATGGCTATGATGTTGAGCATGTGCACTCAACTTTCTTGTTTGACCATGGCGATGCCTGTTCTTAGTGGAGTAAACTGCTGTTGGCCACTGTACCGCAGCTCAGTTTCAGATTGTTGGCAATCTTCTTATAGCCTAGGCCATCTTTATGTAGATTAACAATTATTTTTTTCAGATTGTCAGAGAGTTCTTTGCCATGAGTTTCCATATTGAACTTCCAGTGACCAGTTTGAGAGAGTGTGAGTGATAACACCAAATTTAACACACCTGCTCCCCATTCACGACTGAGATCTTGTAACACTAACAAGTAATATGATACCGTGAAAGAAAAATGGCAAATTAGGCACAATTTGTCCATTTTCACTTGGGTTGTACTCACTTTTGTTGCCATCGGGTTAGACATTGATGACTGTGTGTTAAATTATTTTGAAGACATGCCAAATTTACATATATAAGTTTTAAATTTAAATATAAGTTGTACACTGACTACTTTACATTGTATCAAAGTGTCATATTTTCAGCGTTGTCCCATGAAAAGATATAATACAATATTTAAAAAATGTGATGGTTATGCTCACTTTTGTGAGACACTTTACATCAATAGAAAAATAAAAGTTATGGCTCTTTGAATGTGACAATGAGAAAATGTTAGAAACAATGCTTGATCGCTTTGGGCAAAATTAACCTGCTTGATAAAGGGTTAATCAACATCTAACCAAAGACAATTTGGTAGCACAAAATGCAGATTTAAATGATCATTTATTCACAGAGTAATGACAAAAAGTTATCCAATGATATTTGGACCAGTATATAAAAGGGCTTCCCTTGAAGAGGTTTTTGGTCTTTAAAAATGATACTCAAACAGTTAACTTACAGTTAGATTAATTACTTATTAATTTACTGTCTGTAGCTCTTATGTGTCTTCAAGTCTCACATAACAATGATGCTGATGTTTGCCTCCTGCTTGTGTGACCACTGGACATGTGGTCCTCCTTTCTTCCCCTCTCCCCCTGTCTGATTTGCAGAACATCATACGTCACATATTTCCTAATTATACTATTTTCTGTCCCTCTTATCTTTTTATGTATCTAAGAGGGTTGCGTTTCACATGCTGTGCAGCAAATAATGTAAAGCCAGTGAACAAAAGAAAAGGAGAGCACACAGGGGACTACTGTATATACTCGAGTATAAGCCGACCCGAGTATAAGCCGAGGCACCTACTTTTGCCACAAAAAACGGGAAAGCTAGTATAAGCCTAGGGTGGAAAATGCAGCGGTTACTGGTAAATATCAAAAATAAAAATGGATGCCAATAAAATTACATAGGCAGTTTAATGTCCCCCATAGGCAGATATATGTCCCCCATAGGCTGGTATAGGCAGTTTAATGTTCCCCACAGGCAGTTATAGGCAGGTATATGTCCCCCACAGGCAGTTATAGGAAGGTATATGTCCCCCACAGGCAGTTATAGGCAGGTATATGTCCCCCACAGGCAGTTATAGGCAGGTTTATGTCCCCCATAGGCAGTTATAGGCAGGTTTATGTCCCACATAGGCAGTTATAGGCAGATTTATGTCCCCCATAGGCAGTTATATGTCCTTATAGGCAGGTAATAGGCAGGTTATAGGCAGGTATATGTTCTAATAGGTAGGGAATAGGCTGGGTATAGGCTGGTATAGGCTGGGTATAGGCTGGGTATAGGCTGGTATAGGTAGGGTATAGGCTAGGTATAGGCAGGTATAGGCTAGTATAGGCTGGGTATAGGCAGGTATAGGCTGGGTATAGGTAGGTATAGGTAGGGTATAGGCTAGGTATAGGCTAGTATAGGCGGGTATAGGCTGGGTATAGGCGAGCTATAGGCAGGTATAGGCTGGTAATAGGCAGGTATAGTCTGGTATCGGCAGGTATAGGCTAGGTATAGGCAGGTAATAGGCAGGTATAGGCTAGGTATAGGCAGGTAATAGGCAGGTATAGGCTGGTATAGTCAGGTATAGGCTGTTATAGGCAGGTATAGGCTAGGTATAGGCAGGTAATAGTCAGGTATAGGCTGGTATAGTCAGGTATAGGCTGGTATAGGCAGGTATAGGCAGGTATAGTCAGATATAGGCTGGTATAGGCAGGTATAGGCTAGGTATAGGCAGGTAATAGGCAGGTATAGTCAGGTATAGGCTGGTATAGGCAGGTATAGGCTAGGTATAGTCAGGTAATAAAAAAACAAACAAACACTTCCTCGCCGCTCCGCCTCCTCGCTGTCCAGCCTCCCGCGCGCTCTCCTGCATCTTCTCAGCACAGGCGGGTGATGTCATCAGGTCGCGCACACAGCGTGATGACACACGCTGCCTGTGCCGGAAACTCCGGGCGGCCGCGAGTCTGCTTGCGGCCGTCCGGAGTCCACTGCGGCGCAGGGAGCGCTCGCTCTCTGCTCGGCAGTGGTATCTTCCCCTATATGCGCTCCGGAGGAGTCGCATATAGGGGAAGAGATCGCCGACAGCGCACGGGCCACGGCAGTGCCCGTCGCTGTCAGCTGTACTCGGCATTCTGCTATATGCGCTCCCTGAGGAGTCGCATGTAGCAGAAGTGTCCCTGCCGGCGCACGGGCCATCGCAGCGCCCGAGCGTCGACAGTGACTGGAGTATAAGCCGAGGTAGAGTTTTTCAGCTCATTTTTTGGGCTGAAAAACTCAGCTTATACTCGAGTATATACGGGTAATTACACTATATCACATATTGCAATATAGGAGCATGCAGCTATCAACATAAGCAATGTAAGAGGGTAAACTAATCATGGGAACAGAGTGGTAATTCCTCCACAGTTACAAACTGTGAGTGCATGGTGCAAGGGGCATTGAGCCTCCACAACTATGGCAGCTAAGTGGTTTAAAGGAGGATAAGAGAGCTCCATCTGTAAGTCCATCACTCCCCTGCAATGCATCAGCCTATTAGAAAAATGCCAGAATAACAGATATACTGCAGTGTGTTAGAAATGTGATCAAATGATCACAGGGTCAAGTCTAACTGTATTACAACTGAATTGGACTCTACCTGGTGGTCAGTTACATTTCATCCAATTAGCCCTAGGACAACATATACCAAAATCATATCACATTATACCCCTAAAATTATCTTTGTTTATTGCAAACAATACAAAATTATTTACTTCACCAACTAAATGTCCATTAAAACATAGTATATACTTGGCTTGGATAGCTATTACTTTCATAGTCTCTTTATGAATATTTATTACCTATATTTTTCTGTGTCCTATTTTTCGGAGCCCTGAGTGGTAAATTTTAATAGCACTTTGCTTGAAGGACAGAGTTGAATCAAAGCTTATCCCAAGACATTGGACTTGCAGGACCAGTGAAAGTGTAGTTTCACTGACTCTAATAGATAGATCACGTGGGGGGATAGAGTGAGATGATGGAAAGATGAATCAGTTTTCTCTACAGTTTCTCCAGATTTATGAGGAGGGAGGTTATAAAGGAGGATAAGAAAGATAGACAGTCTGGGATCCTGAAGAGCAGAGAGTTAATATCTGGGCCAGAGATGTCAGTATTTTGTGTTTGACACTTGAAATGTGTTGCACAGTCCACCCAATTGAATAGTAGAAGCGTCATCAATTTGTTTTAAGCCAGCATGGTGTACCATATGTGATTGTATAACTAGCACCCTTGATATAATCTTGTGGTACTGGTAATCCCCCCCCCCCCCCCATGTATGGTAGGTGCGTGGGTGATCAGTAATCAGTATTTTTGCATTTGTATAATTTCCCCAGCGATGTATTATGGCTTTTCTGCATACTGCTGGTATTATTGTGGCTTATATTGCCCGCTACTGGGATTGGTTCATTGTCTAGTCATTGAACTGTAAGTATAATAATAATGTCCAAATTTTCTGTGATTATTACTTTGTAGAAGGCACAATGGAGGAATTTTTGTTTTTTAGAGACACAAAGGAGGGCACTGTTGCTATAGGGCACAAATAATGCATTATTATTATTTTGTGGTGAGTACAATGGAACTGGAACTGTCAGGGATGCAGGTATGGATTCTCCAGGTTACCACAATGATGATAATGCAAACTACACCAAGGAGCACAGTCAAAGGGGCCACCAGTCTTCACCACAGCCCATCACAAGGCAAGTGGGACTTTGCTGCACAGAATGCCCAGGTCACTACCCCTGACGTGGCTATGCATGATGACAGCCAAGTGCACAGGGAAGAAACCAGGGAGACAGGCAGGGAGTAGTGGAACAACAGGCAGACAGCAGGTAGCGTGAAGTCCAGTAGCTGATATCAGCAGTGGAAGTGCAAGCAGCAATACACAGGTAAAGATCTCAGAAGAACATCAACAACTGGAGAAGGAGCAAAGGAAGAATGTTCCTTAAATTTCCAGGTGGTGGCTAGTAGAGATGGGTGAATCGATTCTAACGAAGTGGAATTCGTTTAGAATTTCAGGAAAACTTCGATTCTGAACGAAGTCGAAGTTTGGGGTGATTCGCGGGAACGAAGCGTGTTTTTAATTAATAAAATGGCCGCAAGCACATGGCGTTACATGGGGCAAAGAACTCTGGGAGGAAGAAAGGAACATCCTCAATGACATGTGCAGAGATGAAGCCAATCAGAGAACGGCAGGATTCTATGATGTCACCGCACTATATAAGTCCGGACGCGACGCTGGCAGCTCACACTCCTCTCTTTATGCCGTGCTGCAGCTGCTGCAGCCGAGATCTCACACAAAAGAAATTTGTTTTTAACAGCGATTTTTTTTTGGGGGGGTCACTGCTTTTATCAGAGACTGCTCCTCTTCCATTATCATTTTGATTCAGTTTGTGGGATATTGTAATTGAAGTCCAATGTGGATCCAATTCTGCTCCATATACATTTTAATGCCATCTGGTCAGTTCTGGAGCACATTGAATATCCAAGGGTTGTCTAAGCCTGTTTTTGCTTTTGTATTCAGTAAAAGAAACAGCGTTTTTACAAGCCACATACCAGTTAATTTTTTGCTGCTGATTTCTGTAGCGCAATTTATATCTGAGGTTTAATTAAGCATTTTTTTTGCTATTGTAGTCATTAAAAATAAAAGGTTTTTTTAAACCCAAAGACGAGGAAATTTTTTTCGGGTGTTTTTCGTAGCTAATTTATATCCGAGGGTTAATTAAGCGGTTTTTCGCTTTTGTAGTCAGTAAAAAAACATCTTTTTAAAAACCGCACATACCAGTTAATTTTTTTTTGCTATTTCTGTAGCGCAATTTAATCTGAGGGTTAATTAAGGGGTTTTTTTGTTTTTGAGTCTGTAAAAAAACTGCGTTTTTACAGCCACATACCATTTAAATTTTTTTTATGCGATTTCTGTAGCGAAATTTAAAAACAACGGGTTAATTAAGCTGTTTGTGCTTTTAAGTCAGTAAAATACACAGCTTTTTTTCAAGCCACTCCCCAGTGAATTTATTGCTGTTGATTTCTGTAGCAAAATTTTTTTCCCAGGTTAATTACTTTTTTGTGCTTTTGTATCAGAAAAAAAATGATGTTTTTTAAACGCTAAAATGAAGAAATTTTTCCTAGGATTTCTGTAGCATAATTTATATCCAGGTTTAATTAACGTTTTTTTCTGCTTTTTAGTCAAAAAAAAAACGGTGTTTTTTAAACCCAAAGATAGGAAATTTTTCCTGGTGATTTCTGTAGGGGGAAATTATTCCAGGGTTAAAAACGTTTTTGGTTTTTGTATCAGTAAAAGAAACGCGTTTTTACAAGCCAATACCATTAATTTTTTTGTTTGCTGTTTTGTGCGCAATTTTTATCCGAGGGTTAATTAAGCAAATTTGTGCTTTTGTAGTCAGTAAAAGAAGGGCGTTTTTTACAACCCAAATACCATTAATTTTTTTTGGCTGATTTCTGTAGCGAAATTTTAAACCCCCGGGGGTTAAAAAAAGCGATTTGTGCTTTTGTAGTCAGTAAAGAAAAGGCTTTTTACATACCACTATCAGTTAATTTTTTTGCTGCTGATTCTGTACGCAATTTATACCCGAGGGTTAATTAAGGTGTTTGTGCTTTTGTATCAGTAAAAGAAAAGGGTTTTTACAGCCAATACCATTAATTTTTTTGGCTGCTGATTTCTGAGCAAAATTTAAAAATCAAGGTTACCCAACCCCTGTTAGGGGGTTCATTTTGGAGTAAAATAGAGTTTGTGTATTAAATATCAATATCTTCTTTAAAACAGAGTCTGAAAATTTTTTTGAACAAACATAGTCAACAGAGAGGTGGCAGGCCTTCACATGCGAGTGGCATGGCACAAATTTTTCCCTGGAAAAAGGCACAGGTCCAGCACAGAAGGGGACGTCGCAGCAGGGGTACTCGGGAGGCCAAAACTGCCAGATGACTTGACAACCCCGCCAAGATCGAGGGGAACGTCAGACAAAACCCCTTATTTGGGCAGGGGCCTGGGAGGGGTCATGGGCCCTCACCGTCCTCAACCCGCCCTTGTCCCATCCGGTTCCCTCACCCAAGATCTACAGTGGTCTGGGTTCGCGCCACTATCAGCGGGGGATGAACAATTTGAGGACAGTCAGCGCACGGGCAGTAAAAAAAGGGGGCGTTTTTTTCCCTCTTCTTGGGCAGTAGGCGGCAAATTTAGTTTTGGAAGGGGCAGGGGAGTCATTTGTAAGGGGTTACCTTCTGCAAAACCCAAGACCTTTTGGGAGGACAGCAGTGAAGACCAAACAATAATCGATGTTGTGTAGCCGCCCCACTGGGAGCCGGGTGAAGCAAGGGTTTTTATCATCGCGGGAGGAGGGCGTCAAGCTGCCATCAGGCAGCGGCGCAGCCAGCAATGGGTATGTGGCCGTGATTCAGCAGGGTGCAGCAGTGCTAGGGCGGGGAGCCAAACGGCCACATGTGAAAACCCGCTTTTCAGGTCCAAGAAAGTAGCGGCACAGGGGCTCAGGAGGCAGCGGCGGGTAGTCTCTCAGTGCGGGGGTTGGCGGTAAAAAACACTACTTGGCGGGGCGGGAGTTCTTTGCTAAGACACTGGAGGAGCCCAATATGGGTATAGTTAAAAACGTTGGGGAAAAGTGAAACATGGCCAGGAGCTAACGTTGGCACCACGGCCCTTCGTCAAAAACATCAGCGTCACCACCGGTGGCCTGGAAAAAACGTGGGTCAGATGTGGGGGCCCCTCCTTTCCGCCGCGCGCAGCAGGCCCCGTGGCCAATGCCATTGCAGCCAGCAAGGGTCCACCACCCTTTCAGAAGGGACTTTTTCTTTTTCCCCCAAACTCCCGGGCCGGATGCTCCTGCCCCATCTCATGCCCAGCAGGTTAAAAGGCATTGCAAAGAGACAACAATGCGTCCAAAAACCCAAGGTGCAGAAACTGACCGTGCCCTGTCAATTGTTTGTACTTTCCCCGTCCTTCCCTTTCCAATGGTGGACTCTGCACCGTTTAGAGAACTAATGGCCTGTGCTGACCCAGGTGGAGGTTCCAAGCCGTAATTTCTTTTTCCCAAAAAGGCAGTACCAGCCCTTCACAAATAGTAAACAAAGGTGGGGCCAGTCCTTGAGCTTATCGGTTTGTTTAATGTGCACGGCACGCGGACGCTGGAGCTGAAAATACGGTCAGGGCCAGTACATGTCCTTTAAAAGGCCCCCTGGGTGAATTGCTTCCCCCCAGCCCCACCCAAAACTTTGGGCAGGAGAACGCTTTCTCCTCCATGTTTTCAAACTGCGTCCGCCCAATGTCCCCCCTCCTCCCCTCCACCACCAACCCCTCAGCCTCCCCAAAATGCTGCCCATCATCCACATGTGTAGGGCACAGCGTGGGCCACAGTTATACACCGCCTTGCCCCCGGGCGAACAAGTCACGGGGGGGAAAGCTCCCGCATGTGCAAGAAATCATGTGTGGCTTTCTCCCCCGCCAACTGCAAATCGGGAACCATGGGACGGGCAATGGGAGTAACATGGTGTCCGCGCCCGCATCGAGGAGGGATGGGCCCCTGCACCCTGCATGGCGCAGTGTTTTAATTGGTTTTTGAAAAAGGTTCCCGAAGACTTCCACCAATTTTGAGAAGATTCTAAAAATGGCCAGGAAACTATCATCACTTTATTCATTCCCACAAAGCCAGGCCCCCCTCCTCGATTGCAGCCGACGGCCCCCCCAACACACGCAATATGCGATTTTCCCCCCTTTGAAATTCAGCCTGCCATGTTGGACCACTGTAAGAACAGAGAAAGGGCCCTTAACGATTTTTTTTGTCCAGGCGGACAGGAGTACCCATACGCCAGTGGCAGCCAGGTGAACCTGCTGTATGCTGCTGCCGTTTTTAGGAGGAGAGTTATTTGTCAGCGCCAGGACTAGGGGGTGAATAAAGTGATTCCACTGCTTCATGTCCTGAAACAGATGTCGAAAAATCTTCTGGGGAGGGGGGCGGGAGACTGGCACTACATCTCGCGGCCAAAAGATCCGTTGGGGGCGAACTCAGAAAAAGGAGGAGGCATTTGGGCACAAGCATTTTCTGGTGAAATGGTTTTTTTTCCTACCAGGTGACAGGAGAGGAGGAGCAGGAGGCGGAGGAGGTAAATTTGGGGTGAGGAAGACGAGCAGATGACCCCCCAAACACTGTGGCAGATCAGGGGAAAAAGGGGGCAGGGAGACCCCAAGTCACTTGCGCATGGCCCGCACATCTGATTTGCCTGGCTACTGACACCGAAAGTCACCATCCGGGCAAAGGGATGACTTCTCGCTCTCCCCATCTTGGACCCCGCACCATCCAAAATGGGAGCCTTTTTTTCCAGCGTGAGAGGGAGGGGAAAAATTCAAATACTATAAAGAAAACCTCCCATAGTTGGGCGCCCCCATGTGCCAGCAAAAAAACCCCCCTCTGACAGGTTGACTGGGGGGGCCTCATGCTAGGTACTACTGGGCCCTTGCTACTGTGGGAAGGTGGGGGATAGGAGCGTACCGTCCATCAACACAACCCCAATCTGGATTCGCTGTAGCAGCTTCCTTCACCCACCTATTTAGGGGGCAGTCGCCGCAGCGCACAGGGCCTGGAGAAGACCCTGAACCAACAGATGGGGGCCTATTGGGCAGCACTCTTCCACTCCCTTAAAGATTGCTGGTCACTGGCCAGCCAAACTGGATGTGTGGCCGCACTTTTCCGATTTACAGGGGGAAATGTCCCCCGCCCGTAGTGTGGATAGAGCGGGTTCAGTGCGGCGACTGACCTTTGTCAAGATGAATCAGGCGTGGATCGGCCCGGATTTCCACACACCACCTTAGGCGTCAGACTGCATCAGCCATGATGCCTCACCAACAGAGAAAAGAGTTGGATTCAAACTACTACCTCAGCCACTATTCCGATGCCGCCACCCACCTGATGCCACACATCTGTTGCCAGTTTCTCCATCTGCCTACCACCATCTTTACCAGGGACTGGTATTGCCACCCACCTCCACACCCTGTCATTGTGCCACTCTCTGTCCTCATGCTGCTGCTGCTGCTGCTGCCGTGACCTCCACACTGTGTCATTGTGCCACTCTGTGGCCTCATGCTGCTGCTGCTGTTGTTGCTGCTGCAGTCACCTCCACACCCTGTCATTGTGCCACTCTCTGACCTCATGCTGCTGCTGTGGCTGCTGCCGTGACCTCATGTGAAGAAAAAGCCTAGTCCGCCGGTCCACTCGAGGGACGACGGCCTGACTTGGGGTGTATCTCGATGTTGCACGGCCCCCTAGGGGTGCACAAGGTCAGCCAGATACTGTTCCACTGTTAACCCCTGTCCACACAGGCCCAGGGAGAACCAGGGAGGACGAGAGAACACTTTCCTCATCCAGAACCCCGAACGGCTGCCACCAGTTTCTAGTTTAGTTATAAGAACGGTCCGTGACCGACTTATAACAAGGCCGAAAACAGCCTTGGGGTAGCTATATATTATAGACTGAGTACTAGGCGTGTGAGGCTGATGATCAAGACAGACTAACTCAGATTAAAGTTTATAGATTTAATTAGCCTTGGAGGGCACACTAGACAAATATATACAAAAGGATAATAATATACAGGTAAGAGTCAGAGGTGCACATACAAGCATGGGTTACAGACAAAAGGCAGTTAAAATGGGTCAAGTTACCTTTGGGCCTACAGGGGGGGTGTATGTGGCCTGGCTTCTGCGTGTGAATGCTCCTGGAAATGTTCTTAGGTACCCCCCTCCATGGATCAACCGTTGAGCCCACCTGGGCTCCTGCTTATATCTGTGAGGAGACAGCCAACGTGGCAGCCCCCTTACACGCCCCCACACACCCCTGGGACGGTCTATGAACTCCTCCCACTCAGGTCATGCAGTTTCTGATACAAACACAAAAATGGACTATAATGCGGCGGGGCATTGGCACAGAACCGAGCCGGTGGCACCATCAGAACCGGCTGGACCTACACGATGCCCGGATATCAGACATGCCTATCTTATGGGCTCCGTAGGTCCAGTTCTGAATATCTCGGTCCCCCTGCGTCCCAGAAACCTGGAAATGGTGGCTGTGTGTGCGGGGAGTTCCATGTTTTGAGATATGAACTCGCAATGCACCAGTTATGAGCGGATAGCCTATAAATCGATATGAAATATCGGAGACGGGTTGGCTAGGGTCAGTTTCATTCAAACCTTTGAAGCTTGGGAGTTTGAGGCAGCATGTGTCTTGGGGATAATTGAGTTGCATGAGGGTCCTTTCATGGGTTGACCCCCTGCTGTGGTGGCTTCCTACAGAAAGGCATTTACAATGGGCTTGATTACTGTGTAAATTGAGGTTTCCTGGGGCTGGGGCCATCTGTGATGAGGTTGGAGAGAGAGCTGTCATTGGGGATGAAGTGAAGTGAATTCTTCCTCACACCTCAACACATTGTGCCACTCTGTGGCCTATTCCTGTTTTTGCCACCTCCAGAATGTCATTGTGCAACTGTCTGACCTCATGTTGCTGGTGCCGTGACCTCCACACTCTGTCATTTTACCACTCGGTGGCCTACTCCT
Source organism: Phyllomedusa bahiana (assembly GCA_025379985.1). Taxonomy (NCBI): domain Eukaryota; kingdom Metazoa; phylum Chordata; class Amphibia; order Anura; family Hylidae; genus Phyllomedusa; species Phyllomedusa bahiana. The sequence goes on along the minus strand of JAODAL010000631.1, from coordinate 27,459 downwards.
GTTTTTGCCACCTCCAATATGTCATTGTGCCACTGTCTGACCTCATGCTGCTGCTGCTGCTGTCGTGACCTCCACACTCTGTCATTGTGCCCCTCTCTGACCTCATGCTGCTGCTGCTGCTGTTCAGGCCGTCACCTCCCCAATGTGTCATTGTGCCACTGTCTGACCTCATGCTGCTGCTGTGGCTGCTGCCGTGCCCTCCACACTCTGTCATTGTGCCACTGTCTGACCCCATGCTGCTGCTGTGGTTGCTGCCATGACCTCCACACTCTGTCATTGTGCCACTCTGTGGCGTACTCTTGTTTACGCCACCTCCAGAATGTCATTGTGCCACTGTATGACCTCATGCTGCTGCTGTGGCTGCAGCTGTGACCTCCACACTCTGTCATTGTGCCATTTGTTTTTGACCTCATGCTGGAAATGCTGATGGCTGCTGCCGTGACCTCCACACTCTGTCATTTGCCACCTGGGCTACTCCTTTTTTGCCACCTCCAAATGTCATTGTCCCACTGTCTGACCTCATGCTGCCTGCTGCTGCCGTACCTCCACACTCTGTTCATTGTCCCACTTGTCTACCCCCTGTTTGGCTACCCCTCCACATCTCTCATTGTGCCACTTTGACCCCCATGCGGGCCTGCTGTGGTTGCTGCCGGTGCACCTCCACACATTGTCATTGTGCCACTGTGCCTATCTGTTGTCTCTCCCGGGCCAAAATGTCATTGGCCACTGTCTGACTCATCTGCTGCTGCTGTTGTTTGCTGCGTGCCCTCCACACTTGTCTTTGGGTGCCACTCTGTGGCCTTTACTCTGTTTTTGCCACCTCCAGAATGTCATTGTCCCAAACTGTTGACCTCATGCTGTGCTTTTGGCTGCTCCCGTGACCTCCACACCACTGCCCATTGTGCCACTCTGTGGCCAAATTCCTGTTTTTTGCCACCTCCAAATGTCATTGTGCAACTGTCTGACCTCATGTTGCTGCTGCGTGACCTCCACACTCTGTCATTTTCCACTCTGTGGCCTATCTGTTTTTGCCCCCTCCATAGGGCATTGTGACTGTTGACCTCATGCTGCTGCTGTGGCTGTTTTGGCTGTGGGCCCTCCCACCCACTCTGTCTTTGTCCCAAATTTCTGCCTCAGGGCCCGCTGCTGTTGCTGCCGTCCTCCCACACTTGGTCATTGTGCCACTCTGCCTCATGTTGTGCTGTGGTGCGCCATGACCTCCACATTGTATTGTGCCACTCTGTGGCCTATCCTGTTTTGGACCACCTCCAAAATTTGTCATTGTGCCACTGTTTGACCTCATGCTGCTGCTGTGGCTGCTGTGTGCCCTCCACACTTGTCATTGTGCCACTGTCTGACCTCATCTGCTGCTGTGGCTGCTGCCGTGACCTCAACACTCTGTCATTGTGCCACTCTGTGGCCTACCCTGTTTTTGCCACCTCCAGAATGTCATTGTCCCACTGTCTGACCTCATGCTGGCTGCTCCAGCAGCCGTGACCTCCACACTTGTCATTGTGCCACTGTCTGACTCATGCTGTGCTTGCCTGCTGTGCCTCCAACTCTGTCATTGTGCACTGTCTGACTCATGCTGCTGCTGTGGCTGCTGCGTGCCTCTCACACTGTCATTGTGCCACTGTGCCTATTCTCTGTTCTTGCCACCAATGTCATTGTGCACTGTCTGACTCATGTTGCTTGGTTGCGCGTGACCTCCACACTCTGTCATTTGCCACTCTGTGGCCTACTCCTGTTTTGCCACCTCCAGAATGTCATTGTGCCACTGTCTGACCTCATGCTGCTGCTGTGGCTAAATCCCGTGCCCCCCCCAAATTTCCTCTGCATTGTTCCATTTTCCCAAACCTCATCCCTGCTGCTGGGGTTTTGCTGCTGTACCTCCACCCTGTCATTGTCCCCATCTGGGGCCCCTATTCCTGTTTTTCCCACCTCCAAAAATGTCATTGTGCAACTGCCCCTTTCCCATGTTCGGGTTCCCTGCCCTCCACACTTTTGTCTTTTTACCACCGGGGGCCCCTACTCCGTTTTTGCCCACCCCCAATATGCCCATTTTTTTTTTGCCACTGACTGACCCATCTCCCTGCGCGGGCACCCGGACCTCCACACTCTTTCATTGTGCCTTTCTCTGACCTCAGGCTCCCTTTTTGGCTGTTCGGGCCATAAACCTCCCACTGTGTCATTGTGCCCCTGCCCGCCCCTAAAGCGCTGTTTTGTGCTGCTGCCCGGGGGCCCTCCAAACTTTTGTAAATTGTCCCACTTCAACCCCCATGCTGCTCCCGGGTGGTTGCTCCCCCAATAAACCTCCACACTCGGGTCTTTGGGTGCCACTTTTGGGGCCCAAATTTTTTTGTTTTTCCCCACCCCCAGAATGTCTTTGGGGTTGGCCACTTTTAAAACCTCATGCTGGCTGTTGTGGCTGCACGTGCCCTTTCCACACTCTGTCATTTTGCCACTCTGGGCCTATTCCTTGTTTTTTTGCCACCCTCCAAATGTCTTTGTGCAACTGTCAAAACCTCTGTTGCTGCTGCCGTGACCTCCACACTCTGTCATTTTCACCCCGTGGCCTACCCTTTTTTTTTCCCAAACCTCCAATTTTGTCATTGGGGCCACTGTCTGACCTCATGCTGCTCTGCTGCGTCGTGACCTCCACACTTTGTCACTGTCCCACTCTGGGGCCCTACTCCGTTTGGGGCTACCTCCACACTCTCTCTTTGTGCCACTTTTCTAAACCTCATGCGGGCCGCTGCGGTTGCGGGCCGACACCTCCAAAATGGGTCATTGGCCATTTGTCTGCCTCATGCTGCTGCTGGGCGGCTGCCGTGACCTCCACACTGGGGGTCATTGTGCCATTTTCCCCCAAGCACCCGCAAGAAACCATGGCAGTAAAACGGGTGGATGGAGGCGGGGAAGTCCCTCAGAGTCATTTTGCGACATAGGGCCTGCAGCATGCTGATTTTTGCCTGGCAAAGGGACAGCTAAAATAGTCACCATCCAGCAGAGGGATGACTTCTGGCTCTCTACCCTGGGGGAAACCCTCGCCCACCCATCCAAAATGGGAGCCTTTTTTTCCCGCGCTAAAAAGGGAGGACACACTCATTACTATAGGGGAAATCCTCCGTAGTCATTTTGGGGTAAAGTTCCGAAAAAACCCTTTTTTGGCCAAGGAAATTCAAACCCCCATCCCGCTTCTTCATTTTAAAACCTAAAAAAGTTCCCCAACGCAGGTTTTTTAAAAAGAAGTATAAAATTGGGTAGTTTGGGTACAGTTTCCCGCGTGAAAAACCAATTTGGTTTTAAATCAGCGTATGGGAATTTTAAGGAGACCCTAACCCCAGGAATTTTTAGGGGCTTATTTTTTCATTCGGGCCATTAGTGATGGAATTCAGTAAAAGCTGGAATGCCTGAACAAAAACAAATGCTGGGAAAAAATGGCTTTGGATTTTTCTTCCTTTAGTAAAGAAGAATGGAATCGTTTGCCAAATTACGACAGAAAAAAACCGGGCCCCCTTCCTTTTGGGTTGCTGTCATATCCCTGTACCGTACCTCTTGCCCCTGTCCCTTGACCACGATCCTTGCCGCTGTCCCCGAAACCCTTACCTTGTCCCCAACTCTGATTTTTGCCCTTTCTTTTTTTTTTTTTCCCCCCTACAACCCCGGCTCCACCGGTAAGCAAGTCAATCCAGGGGTAGCGACCTGGTAGACTCCCCCCGCAGCAATTCCCATCCCTACTTTGGCCCGCGGGTTCAGGTGAAAACCGGACCTACTTAGATTCTCCGCAGCCTGGTGTGCTATTGGCCATCATCCCCTTATGTGCAGCGATCTGTAGGCGGCTCCAGTAAACCAACTTATCAGTTTCTTTTGACGCTATTGTAAGTATCTTAGCCCTCAGCACGTTTCTTTTCCATGCTTGGGCTGACGTTACCGCCGTTGGCATAGTCAGTGAGCTAGCGTTCCCCGCTCAGTTTTTTGTCAGTTATTTGCCCCAGTAAGTGGCTCAGAGAATTTAGAGTAAGCGAGTTCTAAGAGTGGTGGGTAGTCATTTGGTTTCATACTAAAACACAGAGCATTGTATGAAGACATAACCTATCACGGCCTCTGCATATTTAAGACATGGTGCACTGAATATGTTCTAGCGTCAAGCACCCTACAGGCTCTCTGCAGCCAGGAAATAGCTGTTTTTTAACGTGATTCGTCCCGAAATAATTCGGGTCGGAACGAATTTTGTCGGAAAATTCGGCTCAGTTGGCGAATCGAATTTTTGAGAAATTCGCCCATATCTAGTGGTTGGCCATGGAACACAAATGATGCGCTAGCCCTTCAAATATTAAAGAGCCGGCATGCGGCGAATGTCAGCAGCAGCGGGGAGCAGAGCAGGAGCGTGGAGAGGTGAAAACACGCTTGCAGTTGCAGGATATTGCGCAGCGATAGTGTGTCCGATGGTACCAGAGGGGACAGCGGCACACATCATGACAGGAGCAATTATTATTTTGTGGGGCATAAAAGGAGGCACTACTTCCATAACAGCAGAAAGGGAAGTTTATGGGCTCAGATGAACAATAGAAATTAAAACTATAATCATGGAAGATGTCACCTACAAATCTTTGGATTTAACTGCACTCTATTTACTTCTTGCTGTGTAGAACTGTTTTCTGGCAATAGATTTGTGAGTATATAATAGATACATATTATCATACATATGGATGATTTTCTTTATCTATGCCTGCCATCTTACATGTTTGTATATAATATGTTTCTTATACATATATTTACACTCACCGGCCACTTTATTAGGTACACCATTCAGTAACGTGTTATGACTCCCCTTTTGCCTTCAGAACTGCCTCAATTCTTCGTGGCATAGATTCCACAGAGGTGTTGCCAACGATGCTCGAATTGGTACCAGGGCCCAAAGAGTTGCCAAGAAAATATTCCCCACACCATGACACCACCACCACTCAGCCTGAACCGTTGATACAAGGCAGGATGGATCCATGCTTTCAAGTTGTTGACAGCCAAAGCTTCTGACCTACCATCCGAAAGTTCACAGCAGAAATCGAGAACTCATCAGACTAGGCAACGTTTTTCCCAATCTTCTACTGTCCAATTTCGATGAGCTTGGGCAAATTGGAGCCTCAGTTTCCTGTTCTAGCTGAAAGGAGTGGCACCCGTGTGGTCTTTCTGCAGCTGTAAGCCATCCTGCCTCAAAGTTCGCCGTACTGTGCTTGCCCAGAGATGCTCTTACTGCCTACCTGGTTGTAACGGGGTGGCTATTTAGTCAACTGTTGCCTTTCTAACAGCTCGAACCAGTCCTGTGCCCATTCTCCTTTGACGTCTGGCAATCACAACGGCATTTCCTGCCGCACAGGACCATGCCGCTACACTGTGATGTGTTTTCTTTTCGGATCATTCTCTATAAAAATCCCTAGAAGATGGTTGTTGCGCGTGAAAATCCCAGGAGATCAGGCAGTTCTGAAATACTATAGACCAGCCCCTTCGGCACCAACAATACCTATGCCAACGTTCAAAGCACACAGATCAGCCTTAGTCTTTCTTCCCATACTGATCTTGGTTTGAACTGCAGAGATTGTCTGACCATGTCTACATGCCTAAATGCACTGAGTTGCCGCCATGTGATTGGCTGATGTAGAAATAATTGTTTTAAACGAGAGCAGTGTTGGACTGTTGTAACCTATTAAAGTGGCCGGTGAGAGCGTATGCATGAAGGCGATTAGATTTTAGACCCAGACATCACCCTAGCTGCCTAGTATCATATGGGGCACATTTAACAATAGTGTCCTAACTGGTAAGACATGTTTTTTTTAATTTAGACCAGATAACAGTTTTACAATGCAACCACATTTATCAATGTTTTGAAAAATCTGGTGCAGGTTAGAACTGTCTAGGCTACGTTTGTACCATCTTTAAGTTGGCTTACTTTTATGTCACAAACTGTGAAAAAATTTAGACGCATTTTTGTCACATTTTAAGCCATTCCCCTTTCCACAAAACCACACCAAAACTTTATTCTTGGTTCAAATTGTGCCAGAATTCTGGCGCAACTGTCTTGATAAATGTGCCCCACATTGTTATTAAAGCTGTCTTATTGATAGACTATCTCTGCAACACATATATTTGGGAAAATTATATATATCTAGGAGCTTGTATTCCTGATGGTTAAATACCGTAGCAACACCCTTGCCTGCTAGCAGAATGGTTGGTGGAAAAGTCATACACTTGGGGGAGGAGTTGACTTTTACAAAAAACCTCGTGAGCAGTTAGCTATACCACTGCATGTGACACAAACCACACCATCATTCTGAGATCTGAGTTTGTAGTCTAAATGTAATCATTCAGGACTAGCTCATCAATACAATAAACGTACACGGTGTTCACTATAGTGAATCTGCATGGATATTCCTAAACATCCTGAAAAGGTCTGTAGCTACACAGATATTGTGCAGCTGCATGAGTGTAAGGCTATGTATACGGCATGCAAAAACAATAATGTTTCCGGCGGTTTTAGGATTCTAAAAGCGCTGAAAATACGATTGTTCAGGCAGCCCATAGGCTTCAATAGAAAATATGGCCCTCTTAGTCTAAACAAGGAGTCGTGTTTTTTTTTTTCCGTGATTGTTTCTGAATGTATTTCCGGTCAGTTTCCCATATTAGAGTGTTGCTCAATCCAATGTATGTGATGAACGGCAAAAAACGAGAACCACCGTGGCGGTTTTTTTGACAAAACAGTGACAAAAACAGGTCGTCTTTCGGACGCTTTTTGTCCAATGCTGTGTGATTCCAGCCTAAGTTTGGCAACAGCTGAACGCTCCAGAAAGACGGTAGGGATGGTTTATTACTGGTCCTGTCTTCTTGTACGCTGTATACACTGTGTTCATACCTCCAGGTAACAACAGCCTTTTGTAACCCATTCAAACCCAAAAAAAGACAAACAAAAATAAAAAAAAGGTTCAAAAAATTCCCACCCCCCCACCCCCGGGGCTTTTAGTGACCCCAGGGAGGCCACCAACCGACAGTAAAACTAAACTTTTAGCCCACCCATAAAAAAATTTTGTAATAAAAAAAAATTTGGCCCATGTACAAAACTTATTTTTGTGTTATGCTTTGCTGATAAACAAAATAAAAAATGTAAATACCATTTTTCCTAAATTTTTAAAAAAAAAATCAAAAGTGAAAATTTAAAAAAAATAAAGTCTTTTTGAAAAAAAAAAGCAAAAATTACAAATATGAGCCAGTAAAGCTTATAATTTTTAAACTTCATAAACAAAAAAAAATTGCCGTCAGGAACAAGGAAACACCCCGTCAGAAAGCAGTTAACTGTTGGACACAGAACAAAACAAAAAGGTGAGCGATTTTTTTCTCTTAGAAATTGAATAATTTGGTATATCTAAAAGACAATTAAAATTTCCCCCTCCTTAAAGACTAGACTGCGTTATTTTGGGTAATTAGTAATGTAGAAATTTAATTTTCCTTTTTTTAACTTTCAAAAAAACCATTTTACTATAAAACGGGAAAAATCAAAGTTTTACAAGTACTTTAATAGGACTTAACCTTAAAATCCTTTGATATACGCAAACTCAAGACATTTTTTAACTGGTTGAATATTTTGGGCACTGCAAAATTACATTGAAACCGAGTTTACATAACATTTAAAAAAACCATTGCGTTTTTCTCCAACTTTTCTGATTTTTAAATCAAAATAAGCTTTCCCGTTTTTTTTTCAATTAGGATTACCAAAAATTATTTATATTTGCCAAATGTCAATAAAAATGCCATAAAAATTCTCTCTCTCTTTATCCTACGTTCTGCAAAGTCAAAAGTTTACATAATTTCAAAAGTCTTTGGTAGTAATGCCCTTAAAATTTATGATTGGGTTCAACATTTGGATATCCTCCACAACTCTCATTTTATTTGGGTTTTTTTTGGGCCGACAGAACTGAAACTAGTCATTTTTTTGAGTCGCCTTTTTTCCCCCCTCCCTTTATAAGCTTCCCATACATTTTAAATAATTTTAGATCAGGGCTTTGGAGGGTCACTTCAAAACATTTTTTATTTTTCCAAAGCCATTTTTGAACCCAGTTTTTGGCATTTTTCTTGGGGTTTTTTTCCCACAAAACCCCCTTTTCGCCTAAGTTTTAACTTCCTAGCTGATCCCCTTTGAGATTTGTTTCAGTATTGCCAACATAATCTTCTTTTTCATATTGCCAACTTTTTGAAGTCACCAAACCCCCGTGCAGCAAAACAACCCCACAACATATGCTGCCACCCACGTGTTTCCCGTGGAATGGGGCTTAATTCCAAATTCTCCCTTTTTCCTCCCTTTGGTCATTAATGGCCAAAAGTTCAATTTTTTTGCAGACCACAGGGCATTCCCTAAAATGAAAGGATTGTTCCTATGTGCTTTTTCAACTGTTTAATCTTTTTTATTATATGTTTTTTTTGGGCTTTTTTTCCTGGGGATTTGGCATTTAAAGCCCATTTTTGAAACAGTACTTTTTCAACTTTTTTAGTAAAGGGACAAAAAATCTTACCCAGTTTTCTGGGAAAAAATTTTTTTCAAAAGGGTTCTTTTGTTTTTTGTTTTTTTGGGTTGAAAGCCATTCAGACCAACGCATGTTAAATTTTCTGAGACACAGAGCCCCCCCTTCCTGAGCAGAAAGGGGGGCTGGACTTTTCCCCAACTTTTTTTGTATTTGGCAATAAAATGTTTTTACAAAGAACGGGACACTTTCCCGGGTTCGGGAAATTGCCCCCAAGGTGTTTCCAGACTTTTTTGGCAAGCCCCAAAAATTTTTTTCCGGGAAAATTTTGGCAAAATTTTCCTTTATACTTTTCCCCAAATTTTTTAAAAAACACGGAAGCATTTGGTTTTTCTTGGGTGTGCTTTAAAATATACCCACAGGCTTGTCTCAAATTAACTCATATGTTGCCAAAAAACCTACAAAGATTCCAAAGACATGAAAACATCAATTGGGCTTTTTTCCAAAAAGGCATAGTAATCCAAGTGAAGCCCAAGGATAATTAACCCAGCCCCCAACCATATACCTTGATGAAACGAAGCAGCAAAAGGAAAAAATTTAAAAAAGTTATTTTTTTCCCCGAAACCAAACCATTATTGGTATAAGAAAAAAACCCCTGAAAAAAAGTTTGAAAAAAATTTTTAAAAAAAATGCATAAAAGAAACCCCAAAAAATTTACACCAAATATGCCAGGGGGTAAGCCCCAAAATCCACAACCCCCTTTCACCCCAAAAGAGAACCCTTTAACCCTGGCAAAAATAAAATGATTTCCGACCTTCAAAAAAAGAAAAACCTGCAAAAAAATCCACACCAAATTCCGTTTAAATTTACAAAATTTATTAAATTATGCTTCCCAGCGGAAGGCAAATTTTGCAAAAAACCCCCCCCCAACAAAAACGGGCGTTCCGGAAACCGGAACCCAAATTCATAGCCCATGAATGAAACACCTAAAACCAAATGAATAAGTGGGCAAAACGTTTTCGGGCGCAGCCGCTTTGTCCTAAATAGAAATAAAGAACGGACAAAAATTACAATGAAATAGATAAACATATACAAACAACAAGTACAGTCTTGATTTTAGAAACTGATTTTAGAAACTAAATAAAAACATTGTTTTCCCCTAAATGAAAAATAAAGGGAAAATAATCTAGAAACGGCTGTTAAAAATACCAAATGTAAAATATAAATATAAATATATATTTTTAAAATATATATATAATATATATATATATATATATATAAAATTTATAAAAAATAAATATATATATATATAAAATTGTAAGGTGGCAACAGCAGGAAGGGTGTAAAATGGAGTGAACATCCCGGGCCGGGGTCCTGGAAAATGCACCTTTCTATGTCCAAACCCCTTCCCCCCCAAAGGAAGGGACCCTTTTGGGGGGAATGAAAGGCCAAAAAACCCAATAAGTGTTGAAAAGTTTAGACTGCACAAAATTTTTAAAGAAAGTGTAATATTTTTGAAATGGCTTCCAGCCTTTTCCCGGGGTCTTCTTTCTTTTGGGAGTGAGAAAAAGACGGGGTGGGGGGCTCACACCCCATGGTTTCCCCCCCCCCCGGGATTTTCCCCGGGAGTATAAAGTCACAGGTAACTGCTAATTTTGTTTTACAACCCCTGACTCCTTTTAAAAGGGGCCCCTTGGGTAGAGACATGTTTAAAAACCACAGGAAAATTATGGCTGCCCAAAATTTTTGGTTTTTAGTTAGACCCAAGGGGGGCGGGCTTTTTTGGTTTTATTTTTGGCATGCCTTGCACTTGAAAATTTCTGTTTGCGGGGCAAATAAATTTTTAAAAGAGGACCCTTTAATTTTTTCCCCACCGGGAAAAATCCGCCCTTTTCCGTCCCCTTTGCCGGGAAAACACTGGAGCCCCCCCTCCCAACCCCGCTAAAGCCCACACATGGGGGGAAAAGGATGCAATGCGCAAAAAAAGAGGCAGAAACTTTTTTTGGGGAGGGAGAGAAAAACGGTTTCCCTGGGTGAAAGCAGCTCCCCAAAACAGTCGCGGGGGTCCTTGAAAAATGGACTTTGGTTGGGGTTGGTGACGAAAAAAATTTTAATCCACCCAAAACCCCCCCAGTTTATGGCGCCAGCCGCAGAAGCGCATAGGAGACCATCCGGCGCAAGCGGAGACCAAATCGCCTGCAAATAAAGACCCACCAATCCACTGGAAAAAAACCAAAAAAGCAGGTAAACCCGGGACGTTTCAGCAACGGCTACGGGCCCTTTGGTTTGCGGGGGCCAAAGTCCCCCAACAATTTCTTTTTCATACCCCCCCCAGGTTTGCAAATTTTCCCGCGAAAGAAAACCCTGCAAAGACGACATCGGGGTTTTCCCCGGGGGACCTTTTGAAACGGATGGGGGAGAAAAGGGGACAGCTATAAAACCGGGGTGGGCGGTTTTCCCTTTTCCCCCCCCCTTCCTGACGGGCCCAAACCGCAAAAGGCCTACTTCGACCTTTAAATGTCCAAAAATCCCAAAGGCCCAAAAACCAAACTGGGGGGGGAAGGACCCGGGCCCAAAACGGGGGGGTCCCCCAACCAAAAAGGGGGCCCAGAAAAAAAAGGCCGGGGGATTTTGGCCAACGAACCCCCCCCCGGGTCCCAGATGAAACGCCCTGTTTCACAATACCAAAAAGGGGTTTTACACCCCGGAGATTTCCACGAAAACCGGGGCCAGGGGGTCGAGCGAGTTTTGTTTAAACCGTTTTGTGGGGCCCTTCCCTTCAAAGCCCCCAGGGGGCCCTTTGGGGTACCCCCCGACCCCAAAACCGGGCAACTGGTCGCAGCTTTTGGAACAGTCCAACGCAACAGAGGATTTCCCGGGGGGCAAGCCCAAACTCCCCCGGGGAACCCCGCAGCCCCTCCACCCCGTAAGACGCCCCTTTGGCCCCAAAAAGGGGGCGGTAAAACGGTTATACGGAAGGGGGGAAAACCACCCACCAAAAAACCGGACGCTGTTTCTAAAGGCCCGGGAAACCCCATATTTTCTGCTGGGGTGCCAAGGACGGGGCATGTGGAAAGCACTTTTCCCCCGGGTAGGGGAACCCCGGGAAATTTTGGGGGGTTTTGGGGGAGGCTTTTCCCCCCCGGTTTGCCCCGGGCCATCGTTTTCCCACTGGGGTTTGCTGCTGGGAAGGACCGCCCCAAGGGGCCCTTTTACGTTAACGACTTTCCCCGGGGCAGGCCCCCTAGACCGGGGAAGTTTAGTGACCCTTGGGGGAAAGCCCGACTGTTGACCCAATCAAACTACTCTCCCCCCCGAAAGGGGTATTTTGTATCCTTGGGACACGGGGGACAACCCCATTTGGCCCAAATGGCAATAGAGACTGCCTGTGGGGTAAACCCAAAAATGAGGTGGCCGTTTTGACCTTTTTTAACCTCAAAAAGCGCGGGTTTTTGGGTTTTTGGGGAAATTCCTCTTTTTTTGGGGATCTGGGGGAAATAAAACTGGGAAAATGTTGTTTAAAACCTGTTTAAAAAGGGCCCTTTTTTTAAAACCAATTGAAAAAAGAATTTTCCCCTTTTTTTCCCGCGGTCCGCCGGGACCCAGAAAACCCTTTCTGAGTTTGAACTCTCCCCCCTTCCCAAATCTCGAGAGGTAATTTTGGGCACGGGACAAGGGGAGGGCCCCCTAACCTGGGAAACCCGTTTGGGGGAAAAAGCGAAAATAAAAGCCGGGGACCCCCCCCCTTTTTTCTTAGCCCCCCCCCAATTCCCCAAAAAGGGGGAAAAAAAATTATTTTACCCCTAAAAATCCCCCAGAGGTTTTGGGCCTTTAGGTCCCCCCCCGGCCCAAAAGCCCAGGTTTCTTTAGTTCCCCAATTTCCCTTTTTTTAAGGGGGGCCCCCTTTGGGGGCGGAGCCTGGGTGGGTTTACCCAGAACTTCACCAGGCCCGGCATCTAAAAGGAAAGGGAAATTTCTGTCACCCCTGCCGGAGTTGGCCCAAGGCCCCGGGCCCCTTAGCCCCCCATTTTCCCGGACCCCCTTTTTGGTTCCCCTTTCCCTTTAAGAAAACCATTTAGGGGATTGGGGAAAGGTCTAGTGATTTCCCCCCCCCCCCCCTAAATTTTCGGCTAGAGGGGACACCAGCATACCCCAATTAAAACCCTGGAAAAATTGCCCCCCGCAACCCCGGGGCTATAGCCCCCCAAAATCCCTCCTCAAAAGGGAAAAGCTGGGGAGTTTGTTTCCATCTTTTTCCCCCCATCCCCGGGACCCCCAAGGAGATCCCGGGACCCGATCAGTGAAACCCCTTTTTAATGTCCAAGGGGACCAAGGGGCTTTTGGCCGCCGCAAAAAATTTGGCCCACCTGCCACCCCTTTAAACCCCCAAAAACCAAATGGTCGGGTTGAGCTTTAAAAAACCCTTTAAAAGGGGCATGTTAAAAAAGGGGGTTTGGGACCAAGGATGGTGGGAAATTGGGCCCCCAAACCTTTTTTCCCCTTATTTTTTATTTCGCCCCCCCGGGAAGTCCCCAAAGGGGGAAACCACGGGGTTCCCCCTTTCCTTTCTTTTTTCTAAATGGGAAAAAAAACCCCGAGGGCCCCCTTGGGACAAGCCAAAAGAAACCGGGGGCAAGAAAAAAAACCCCTTACAGAAGTGTCATAAGGCATTTTAAGCCGACATGCAGGAAAAGGATCAGGGCGGGTTTAGGGCCCATTTAAGGGAGAACTTTGTTTACGGGCCCAGGAAGCCCAGGCCTGGTTTTACAACGGGCCCCGCAAAGTCAGGTCTTTCACCCGTTGGGGATGTTGCCCGTAACCCTTTGGTATTTAAAACTGTAAAAGCAATTTTCCCAAACCCAAGGGGTTTAAGGCCCCAATGAGAAACGGGGGGGATTTGAGGTAAATTTTCAACTTTTTCCCACCGGGGAAAAAAAAAAAACCCTAGCAACCCTACCATATTAACCTCATAAAAAACCCTAAAGGCCCGAGAAAGCCTGGTGGCTGAAAGGGGGAAACAGGGAATTTCCCAAAAAAAGGAAGTTCCCCCCCCTTCCGTATCGGGGACCCTTTTGTCAGAGATCCAAGACGGGAAAAGGTCAGGGGATTTCCCTACAGGGGGAACCGGGGGGTTTTCTCTGAACTGGGGGGCCGGCCCCAGATGTCATCCAACTTTACTTTTCCCACCGGGGCCTGGCCAAAAGGGGGGCGGTTAAACCCAAAACCCGGGCCCGGGAACCCCCGGGGGGAAAAGCCATATCAAAAGGGGAAATAAATCTAAACCAATATTACTTAATAAAAAAACATTAAACTCTCTTTTAATGTTTTCGGCCCTTGGGGACAGCAGAAAACCCCAAGCATTAAAAATCCAAAAGCTTCTAAAACCTTTTGAGATGGTCCCAACTTCGCCATCTTTAATTTTTTTTAGAAAATCCTAGTGTATGTAAACATTTGACGTTGCAGAAAGTAATAAAATGCTTTAAAAAATCTCTCTCTCATTGTTTTGGCATTTGGCAAATATTATTAATTTAGGAATTCCTATTTGATCTAAAATGGGTAAGGTTTATTCTGATTTGATGTCAGATAGTGAGAAAAACATACATATGTGTCTTTTTATATAGTATATGTAAACTTTTGGTTCCAACTGTATATAAAAGTGAACATTTATTTTAATTGTAGTAATTAAATCATTAAATGCTTATTCATATATGTTATTTTAAGTTTAAATTGGTAGTTTGCTGAAATACAGTGTCATTTAATTAGTATGTATCTGTATGTCTCGAACTATCTAACTCTATGGCTATCAGGCTGAGCTATTCAGTGCTAAGCTTTACTGCTTTGCATTAACTGTAGACAAATATTGAGTTGTCTGATGAAATACACTGGTGTATGGTATACAATAAAATCACTAGTTGCTTGGATATTCCTTACTCTCTTTCATTATCCCTAACCACTATCACTGCTTTTTTCTATCTATGTATGCTGTGCAGGATAATAGAAATTTCCCAAATAACCATTGAATGTAATGCTTATACAGATATGTGAACCTACAGGAGAAAAGTGAATCAAAATGCTTAAAAATATAATATTTATCAGAGACGTGTGCTCAGATATGCAATAATTGTAAAAAGAAACATTCATACCAGAAAAATCATATCAAATAATAAGTAATGGTAGATGTGATTTAGAATATACACAATAATGAAATGAACTAATAATAACATATCTAGCAAATTCCATTACATGGAAAATAACATGACTGTAGTATGGATATTCATATATATTAGCACTTTATCTGCAGAAATGCTAAATACATAAACAAATGCATGTAAAAATAAGTGTAAGTGCAAATAAATCAAAAATGTCCCTAACTACTATGGATGGCAAGAAATGTTGTAATCAATATAAAAATGTCACATAAAAAAGGAGCAACATACAGTGTAGTAATTCACAGTTAAGTCACATTATTATGACCAGCTTATATCCAGAGTAGACAGACTGAGAGTGACTCACTAAGGACCTATATCTATATACCTGCCTGTGGGGACCTAAATCTATATACGTGCCTGATAATCTTTCCCCTCTACTGTCCAAATCCAATCTCACTACCTGTAATCTTGACCCACTGCCATCCCACATCATCCCACACCTTAGTGTTGCTATCATCCCAGCCCTCACCCATCTCTTCAACCTGTCGCTAACCTCTGACATCTTCCCTTCCTCCTTTAAACAATCTACTATCACACCCATCCTTAAAAAACCATCCCTTGACCCATTCTCTCTGTCCAACTATTGTCCCATCTCACAGCTCCCTTTTGCCTCCAAACTCCTCGAGCAGCACTTCTATCTTCAGCTGTCCTCCCACCTCTCCTCCAACTCTTTTCTTGACCCACTACAATCTGGTTGCCGACCCCACCACTCTACTGAAACCGCTATAACCAAGGTCACCAATGACCTAGCAACTGCTAAAGCCATTATTCTGTCCTTCTTTTTCTAGACCTGTCCTCTGCCTTTGACACTGTCGACCACTCCCTCCTGCTACAAATCCTCTCCTCCCTCAGTATCATGAACTTGGCTCTTTCCTGCATCTCCTCATACCTCACTGATTGGACATTCAGCGTCTCTCATTCTCGCTCCACCTAGTCCCCCAGGCCACTCTCTGTTGGTGTCCCCCAGGGGTCAGCCCTAGGCCAGCTACTCTACACTCTTGTCCTTGCTCAGCTAATAGCTTCACATGGCTTTCACTACCATCTATATGCTGACGACACACAACTCTACATCTCTGGCCCAGATGTTACCTCTCTTCTCTCATGGATCCCATCTCCTCCCGTCTCCTAAAAATAAATGTGGCGAAAACTAAATTCATCATCTTTCCACTGTCCTACTCCATCCCTCCACCTGATCTCTCTATCTCAGTCAATGGTTATACACTCTCACCTGTTCCGCAGATCCACTGACTTGGGATAATCTTCGACTCCTCTCTGTCTTTCAAACCACACATCCAAGCCCTTACCTTTGCCTGCTGCCTCCACCTGAAAAATATCTCTTGCATCCGCTCATTCCTGAACTTCGACACTACAAAAATGCTAGTCCACACCCTTGTCATATCCCGCCTAGACTACTGCAACATTCTTCTCTGTGGCCTCCCATCTAACACTCTTGCTCCACTTCAAACCATCCTCAACTCTGCTGCCCGTACTATCCACCTCACTCCTCTGCCTCTCCCCTCTGCCAATCCCTTCACTGGCTCCCCATTGCCCAGCTAATTCATTTCATGTTAATAACCATGACCTATAAGGCTCTCCATAAACTCTCTCCTCCATACATCTCTGCCTTAATTTCCAGATATCTCCCCAAACGCAATCTCCGCTTCTCACAGGACCTTCTTCTCTGCTCTCCTCTTCTCAGCTCCTCACATAGCTGTCTCCAAGACTTCTCCCGTCTGGAACTCATTGCCCCAACACATCAGACTCTCCTCCACCTTCGCCAGGTTCAAAAGCAACCTGAAAACCCATCTCTTCAGGATTGCCTATAACCTACAATAACCCTGCTGCCACTGTACTACCCCACAAATATGTCTACCTCCACCTTCTGTCTCTTTCCTCCTCCTTGTAGATTGTAAGCCCTCGCAGGCAGGGTCCTCTCTCCCTCTGTGCCAGTTGTAAGTCATTCATCGTTATTATTGTACTTGTTAGACATAGGTTATGTATGCAACCCCCCCTCCCCCTTTGAATGTACCGCATCTTGGAATTAATGGCGCTTTAAAATAAATAATAATAATAATAATAATAACACCACTGTATGGTCACTGTATGGTGGCAGTATACAGTCTGCAGAGCCTGTGTACACTGTTATCTACCGCTATATGGTACTTGTAATGGTTTATATTCAGTAACAGTACAATGGTTTTATTCAGTCTCCTTATGGTGATGATATGTTGTCATGCTGTAGCGGTATTATTTGGTTCTTGTATATTGTTGTTATTGGTAACATTAGTCTTGGTATATTGATTTGCTCAGTTATAGTATGATGGTATTAGTCATTATAGGTTAGTGATATAGGGCGGTATTATTAGGTCCTTGTATATTGTTGTTATTGGTCTTGATATATTGATTTGGTCAGTGACAGTATGGTTGTATTAGTCACTATATGGTAGTGATATGTGGCAGTATTATAAGGTCCTTGCATATTGATATTATTAGTCTTGGTATACTAGTTTGGTCAGTAACATTATGGTGCTATTAGTCACAATTGCATTTTTTTCATGTTCACCTAACAACTTTTTTTTTTTATTTTGGGGGGGGGAGGGGGAAAAACGTTTGGCTGAAATTTTTTTCTTTGGTTCCTTTGAAATGAATTTTTTTCTATTGCAAAATTTCCCTTTCAAGTGGGGAACCTGTTTATTGAAAACTATTGGTCCACAAGGGTTGTCGGAGTGGGGGGGGCCCCAAGCTGAATTTTGCCCCCGGGGCCCTGATCCTAGTTTACCCCCGGGTTTTTCCAGGGGAAGCGGGAAAGAAATAGATTTGTGGCAGCTGAGTGGTTGTGAGTTTAAAGGGGCTGTCACAATAGAAAAAAGTTTGTGAAATGAAAAGACCATGAATCAGGGGAGTTTGTTACACACAAAAATAGACAACCAATGTCTCAAGAAAAATGTTATTAAAAAGGTTTGTAAAATCTATAGGAAAGGTATACCCATTTAGTCCACATCCAGATTTCATATGTAAAGTATTGCACCAGCCTGTTATATGTAGTTCAGTCAGAAGTTAATGATTGCTATTTGTTTTAGAGTGTCGTGTATGCTATTGAGCTCCTTCCATGTTAACTTCAGAGCATCCTATCTCTGTTTTTAGTGATGGTTTTTTTATTGACCTAGCTCCTTACATAAACTCACCGGCCACTTTATTGGGTAAAAACCCTGCCCAAAACTGCTCTTAACACTTAATTTTAATCCCAAATCACATGGGGGAAACTCGTGCATTTAGCATGTAGACATGGTCAAACAATCTCCTCATTCAAACCGAGCATCGTATGGGAAGAAAGTGATTTGAGTGCCTTTGAATTGGCATGGTTGTTGGTGGCAGAAGGGCTGGTCTAAATTTTTTCAAAACTCTGATCTCCGGGATTCCGCACAACCATCTCGGGGTTTTTACAGAAATGGTCCGAAAAAGAAAAAAAAACCAGGGGGAGCGCATCCAAAAGGTGGGGCGGAAATGCCGGTTCGACTGATAGAAAGGCAACATACTCAAATAGCCCCCGTTACAACCAAAGGAGGGAGAAGAGCATCTCGAACGCACAGTAACGGCGAACTTTAGGCAGAGGCTACAGCACAGAAACCCACACCGGGGGCCACCCTTTCAGCTAAAACAGGAAACTGAGGGCCCAATTTGCCCAAGCTCATCGAAATTGGACAGTAAAATTGGGAAAAACGTTCCTGTCTGATGAGTCCGATTTTTTTGCTGTGACATTTGGAAAGGTAGGTCAAATTTTGGGGCAACAACAGAAGCTGGGTCCATCCTGCCTTGTACAACGTTCAGGCTGGGTGGTGGTGGGGCATGGGTGGGAAAAAATTTTTCTTGGGACTCTTTTTGGGGCCCCCTTGTACCAATTGAGCATCGTTCAACACCTTGTTAATCTATGCCACGAAGAATTGAGGCAGTTTTTGAACAAAAGGGGGGGCCAACCCCTTTCTACATGGTGTACCTAAAAATGGGCCCGGGGTTATAGCAAAATGTAAAAAAACAACTTGATCACAACAGAGCCTTATCTCCCCCTAACTATGTTTCTCTATCTATTTTATTTATTTTAGAAAAAGGAAAAATGATTAATTGAAGATTCTTAATGGATTTTAATTAAGCTCCTACTGTATATACAATGTGCTGGGGAATATAGTAAATGCTATATTCATGACTGGGACAAGGTATTCTAGTGCCCTAGGCAAATAAGGCATTTAGCGCCCCCTTGCCCCAATGGAAACTCAGCCCACTCCATACCTCCTTGCACCCCCCTTTTCTGCATGGTATGAAGTGGCACCATAGGTGGTCGCCTAGCTTTGCCTTTGCCGTCATCCCAACCCTGGCTATACTACAATTCAGCAACGATTTTAGAATAAAAATCGTTACTGCAGTCTAGTCTGTATGGTATTTATGACAAAAACTTGGGTGATACAGAATATTCTTCTAGCAAAATATTTGAAATTTACAGTTACAGTAGATACATGTTAATATGATGTTTAACAGAGAGCTGTCTAGTCACAGTGTTTCAGTGCATTACCCTATGCTGTATGTGCAAGGTGAACAGAGCTGACAAGGTACAATGCTTGTGTGCTGTGTATACTATACATATAAAGTGCTTAGTTGCACACAGGGCTTGTTTGTAGTTTGTTTCCATGGGGCCACATAGGTTTGCATAGGAAATAAGGCTTATTATTAATGAAAACTACAAAGTTAATGCATTTGTTACTTTAGATGCAATGAATCCATTTTAAGCTTACTTGCTTTCCCTTAACTGTAACATAAATGGCAAGAACATAATGGGTTCTCCAATTCATAATCTCTTTACAATGTCTTTATTTATTATGTATTTACAGGAAATCATACAATTTTCTAAATACATATTTTTCAAATTCTGCTCCTGTACCTTATTAATGCCAGTGCAATATCTAGAAAAATAATGTACAGCCTACATTCCTATCCATAGTAATGGATCCCATGGAGTAACTTTATGGAAAAAAATAGTGATGTGACCACCACACAGGTCATGTGACCCTGGTATCCAGGTAACAGTAGTATATGGAGGAACAGAACTTCTCCAGTATTACTGCCTAATTAATTCTAATTATAATATATAATTATTAATTATAATCTTTCCACTACTATTCTTATTCAGTCTCTCCATAAATGTCATTGCTAACTGAATGGCAGGAGGTCACATGACTGAAGTAATTTTTAGTCTATACAATTACTCCATGGGAGCCATTACTGTAGACAGGAATGTGGGCTGTACCATTTTATTTATTTCTATATAGGGGCCTACTGCATTGGAATAAAAGAGGTAAAGGAGCAGAATTTGTAATACATTGATATTAGAAAATTGTATGACTTTCTATGATATACATAATAAATAAAAGCATTATAAAGTGGACAACTCATTTAATGGCCAATATCAATGAAGCATACGTTTGTTTCAAGGAGAAACACTAAACCACTAGCTTTGTTTACAAAATTTTCCATTAGTCTTTTCTTCAAAGTCATATAAAGTGACTTTTCAATATTACATATAATAGTAGAGAGGACATTGCCCCCAGCATTTATTGTTCGGTTACTTTTTTTTTTATATCTTATTACTTTATCTTTCACTATTATAAAATTGTGTTATATACAACAGTATAAAAGTTACCCTTTTATAAACCATCCATAATCAAGTAGTAATAGAAAAGATGCAACTTGTGCCTCACTTGCTTTTCAATATAAGCACACCAAAGTTAAAATGTTGAAAACATCTAAAATAGAAACAAAATACCATAAGGCCCCAATCTCACAGCAAATTTTGGTGTGAAAAGCATGTGAATTCTGCACTAAAATCAAGATGTATGCACAACAAAATACTTGCGGAAAACATCCCATTATATTTTATGGGAAAAAATTTCTTAATTTGTATGGCACAGATTTTTCCAACGTGGATTTATCAGTCTGTGGTGTTAAATAATTGTCACTTGTTCGGCACAGATTTCATGCCGAATAAGGGGCACGTTACTTATTCTGTGTGATTTCTGCATGGAAACTACATAGACGAACCAGATATTCAATGGGTTTTTTCTGTGTCAGGATCCACCATAAAAACTTGCCACACAAAGAGCTTCCGTTTAATTTTTTCAGAGCCGCATGTGAAATGAAAGGGAAGCTCTGACTGCTTGCTATGGGCAACAAATATAGTCTTAGATCTAGACAGTTTTCATACATGTCCCCCAATTTGTTAAAATCTGCATGGATTTCTACGACAGATTCCTGGTGAATTTTCTGTAAAGAAAATTTGGTTGTCTGACTATTCCCAACTAAGCAGTGTATTAAAAAAAATGTTAGCATGCATAGTGTGCCGTAGTCACATAGGAGGTAAAAGCAGAAAGCAATGGATCTTACAGTTTAGTTTTTAAATGTGAATAACTGTAGAAATACAACTCATCTATTAAAAAATATGTGGTCAAATTAATGAAATCACACCGGTTAAATAAATATAAGTTGTATACTTTATTAATCACATGTGATATACAAAGAATACATTTTTGTATTTGAAAGAAAGCATATAAATGCTTTCATGTCAAAACCGTACATCATAATATTACAATTTAGAAAAAAAATTGTAAAATTCCGTCATCCATGTTAATAACATAGTATTTAATAAAACAAAAAAGGCAGTTCAAAATTAAAGTGCATCCATGATTGTGTATTGGTCATAGCTACATTAAAAGTACAGTTGCAAAACAACACATTGCAATGTGATACACAGTTATCATACAGTATTTATTTCTTAACTTGACCACATAAAATGCAAGAAAAAAAATAGCCTCTTGGAATTACTAATGAAATGTCATCTGTTTGTTATTGAAGACAAAATTATAGAAAAATACCATCTAAGTGAATTAATAACACAAACAGTTGCACTGTTCATGACTTTTATGGAGCACCCTCAGTAAACATTCATAGTGCAAGGGGAAAAAGTAGGAAAACTTTGCTAATGACTTTTTGGCAGTTAATTGGCAAAAAGTGTTTCCTTTAAGGAGGTAAGATTGGAAATTAGGGTTTTAGTACCTTGATGCAATTAGAAGACCTTGCTCTCTGTTCTAAGTTTGCTTGAGACTGCTTTTCACAATACTATAACATTATTTATCCTGCATAGTGAACATTGTAAAAGAAAATACCCAATGCCAAATTTGTGGGGGGTTTATTTCATTTGTCACTTTTTCTCTGTAAATAATGTATATAAAAATTGATTTAAAAAAAGTACTCCAAAATGGTATTAATAAAAATTAATCTGAAGTTCCAAAAAAATGAGCTGAAGGTCCATAGGCAGAAAAACAAAAGTTACTGGTCCTAGAGAATGGCAATACAAAGCAAATTTAAAAAATAAAGTTTTTATTTTTATAAAAGTAGCAAAACATAAAGAAACTATAAAAATCTGATATCACCAGAATTATACTGACCAACAGGCCATTTATACCGGCAATAAAAACGAACCTTCATGCTCCCCGAGAAATGGAGCAATAGAGTTTTTATTTTATTTTTATTTTTTTGTTCTATCGGTATGTTTTATGGAACAGTGAATAAAACTATTAAAAAGTACAATTTGTCTTTCAAAAAAAACAGGACAATCAAATTACATCTTCTCAGAAATCAATGTAGAAATACAGGTAATTCCAAAGGGTTCACTTTTTCTTGCAACTGTATAAAAATATATACAATAGATATTTTGGATTTGAATGTATATTGACTTGTTGTAATGAAAAAACTCATAATCTTATCTTTACTTTTCGGAACAACGTATAAATGAAATGGTGGAATAGTTTATTTGTTTAATGCATTTTACATTAGTTTTATTTTTTTTCGTTTCTCCCATTAACGTCAATCTTCTGTGAAGTTTGCTTTTTTTCTTATAGTGTTAGATTTCTGTCAATTCTGCAATCATGGCACGCATTATGCTTTCCTGGAAAAAAAAAGCAAGCAATTCGTTTTAGAACCTGATCGTATTCAACTTAGAGTGTATATTTTCTCCTAATGTAACGTTTAAAAATTATGTAAAGAATTGCACCACAAAAAGTGAGAACATCTGCAATGTTCTATGGAACGTGGGCAGCAGAGGTACAAATGCAGCAAAGATTATTTGGCATAGATAACTTGTTGCAGAGAGATATCTTATCTTAGAAGCCATTGTGTTGAAATAGTTGAGATAAAGTTATGATAAAGCTGGTCTGATAACTCTGTGCAAAAACAATTGAATGACTGTCCATGTTTATATCCTTACAGACTTATTTGTCATACATTAATAAAAGTCCTATTAGATATGTACATGTTCTACTTGCAACTAAAAAAGTAGGCGCTATCTTGTTGAATTTGGCATTGCCACTCCTTCATTTGACACTAAAGCTGGTCATACACTTTATGGGCGACATGTACGAACATTGATGCTGACAGGCCAGTTCTAAATAGCTTTAAGGCAGTGTAGAATGCGCCAGAATGTATGAACCTGTTCTTCCATAGTTTATACATACAGGCGAATTGTAGTGCCAATACATGTCTGGCTCAGACAGATCACCTTTAACCTGGTCTGCTGTTCTAACTGTTATGTACCTAGGCTTGGTGTCAAAGAATCATAAATTTGTCTACTTCTAAGAATGTACTAAAAAGTGTTGTGCTGGCATTTATCGTGCCGAGTTTGGAATGTGACTATTGATACATCTATAGAACAGGGCTGCTAAAGCTTTTTGACACCAGAAAACTGGCACAGCCCTGTTCTTAAATGCTGCCCTACGTTTGCAATTGGCTGACAGCTATTTCATCTGCCGCTCCCATCCCCCAATACACATGCATACTCAGCATCCAGAGAAAAAGAATGTATCGGACATATTGAAACTCAACAGCCTGATCTTGTTTACCCCAACTTTGCTAACAGTTGAGTTATAAAAAAAAATTTGACTTCTGCTTTGAAGCAATAATCACATTGGCAAAAGTTAAATGTAAGGGACTAAACTTACTATGTTCAAATAGTAGAATCTGACATTGTACTATCAATATGTTTTAGGTCTAGCATTTTTGGCTACAGGAAAGCAAACACCTCTGAGTGACTGTGGCCAATTCTGTCTTGCATGAAGGGGAAAAAACCAAAACACATTCTATTCTCCAGACCACAAACAAGCAAATTTATCATAACATTGCACAATTTTGTACTTACTTCCCTCTGCAGCTTCTGACCCAAAGTGTTATGGAGCATGCCACGAATATAACACAACCGAGGCAAAGCAATACAATCTGCACAATCCCCAGTGCATTCATTGGAGTAGATACACTGGATTTAAATTTGTCTACTGAATCGTCACCAATCATTGCAGTCTAAGAAAAAAATGAAACACAGATCTATTTATATGCTGAAATTCAGAAGGCTTCATGAGTGAAAATAATCTTAAATGAAAACTGAAAGTCATAATACTTGATGCCTAATCAATTAGTGGGTGTTCCAAGTAATGTTAGTGATGGCATATTTCCATTACTACCTGCTGATTGATTGGGATCTGTCTGCTGGGTCCTCTACTGTTTCTTAAAATAAATGACGTTCCATGGACTCTATTTTTCCCTGTATTACAAGACTCCCAGACATCTGCTTTTCAGGGAACTAAACACATCCCCGTTCCCTGGATTACAGCTATGTTACTCTTCCCTGCACAACAGGTGACTTTGAGTGCTACTGTGTAGGAGAAATCCTTAAGATTCCACCATACTTAAATGTCAGACCCCCATGTTATAACATATCCTAATGATGTGCCACAACATTTAAAGATGTGCATGCGCTTTTAATAGTATAATTCTATCCAGTTGCTTGTTATTTGCAGCTATGTCTAGGGATGCTGGTGCCAACCATTATGGCCTCTGTTACTGAGCCTACAGATGTTATAAACTAGTGTAACACTTTAGCTAAGTAGATACCCAAGTTCTGGATGATAGAAATAATCCCTGAAATAATAAATGATCCTTTTAGATTAATTAGGCCTTTATGTACTTTAGATTGGGCATAAAAGGGGGAATCTGGACATTCCTAAAACCGCTTAAACTTTTTTTTTTTTAGATGACTATATTATTTAGACCATCTACCTTCATGCTACCATCAGAAGACCATGGTCTTTTCCAACTATAAAAGTGCTTTTATTTTTTTGTCTTTCACCTTGAGGTTGTCACAGTCATGTAGCCAGAAATTCTCTTAATATCATCTGAGACTATTCTCAAGAAAATATTAATGCTAGAGGTCCCCTTTTTGGGTCAGGAGGTATACTCGCTGCTTATGAACAGGAATATTTAGTGGTATCTTGAAAATAGTGAAACAATAAGTTCATATTTAACAAGGTCAGGACAAGGCATTTTGGTAGTGTAGTCAAATAGGACAAATGGAAGCAATCAGAACCAGGGTCCACATGGCACCTTCAGCTGTGCCCTTCCCAGCTAGGTGAAATAGAAAAAAAACACATATTTTTTGGATGTGCTGTATAAATGATATGTTGTCTTTATTCTGTGGGTCAGTATAATTTGTAGCACCTTTTTTTGAGACAAATAATTTTTTACAATTTCCATCTACAGACCTGTATGATGGCTTGTTTTTTGTGGACTTTAGTGTGATTTTCATTGTTACCATTTTTGGATACATGTGACCTTTTACTCCAATTTTTCATTCCAATTTTTGGGGAGGCAAAGCAACCAAAAAAAAACAAGACAATTTTTTTGGGTGCTCACCAAGCAAGATATGTAAGGTTGTATATTAATAGATTGTAGTTTTACAGCCGCAGCAATGTACAATTATATTGAATTTTTTTTATTGTTTTTGATTTTTGTTTGTAAAATGGGGAAGGGAGGAGAGTTTTTAACTTAAATTTTTTTGCAACTTTTTGAAATTTTTTTACTTGTAATTTTAGTCCGCCTAGGATACTTTACTAGTAGGGGGCGCAAACACTTGTACACTGTTCTGCAATACTAATACATAAATGTACTTTAAATTTATTTATTAGTACATAAATTGTAATGCATTACATTATTATACCTCCAAGAATAGCGACTAAGATGCCATGGTCGCATTAACTATGGCATCTAAGTAGTTGAACAGCCAGGATCAAAGTTATCACTGGTCTCAGCCACTGAAGGCAGGTGCCATAATGTAACTAACTGCAGACACCTACAGTATATGGAGCCGGCTCTGCTCCTGAGCCCAGTCCATACTTGAACCCTCTTACTGATAGGCAAAGGTAGGTCTCCATTGCCTACTCTTCCAGCCCTAATGTTTAATTCAGGTTTTACTATTGTAAAGAGGAGACTGAGGACCTGAAGATTATCATGAGAGAGGTGACACTGTGTTCTATATACAATTTGGATATTGAAAAAGAGAATTATTGCCATAACCATTCTTAAAGAAACATACAAATCCAATGGTCTCAAGGACACGAGTTATTCTATAAACAACATGAATAATGTTACCCTTCACTTTACATGTACTATAAGAATGTTGCTACCTTATAGTGAAATTAAAGGGTGATTTTAATTATTTGGGTAACGATTGTTTTAGCCATTTTTCTGTTATGATATATAGTTTTTACCAGTTTTTCCAGAAACATATTTATGTACAGTAATTAAAATGGCTAAATCAAAGTTTTACTGTCTTTTAATATTTACCCCAAAATATAAACAAGAGCTACAGAAATAACTGCTTACCTCATTTAGCCATACTACAGTTTACATTAAATCGGACTGGAGTTTTGACAGAATCATGAAATGTGAAAAAGTTAATGTCAGATCAAACGTTTCTGGTATATAAAAATTATTAAGTGTCACTTACATATTACATTCTAATGATTTGTTTTGTCTAAAATGATAAAACATTCAATAAATAAATATAAATAACTATTGAGACTATGTAAATTCACATGCACTAGTAATGGCATGGAAGATTACAACGCTGTTACTACTAGAGATGGGCGAATTGATTCTAACGAAGTGGAATTCATTTAGAATTTCAGGAAAACTTCGGTTCGGAACGAAGTCGAAGTTTGTGGGGTACTTCGCGTGAATGAAGTGTGCTTTTGATTGATAAAATGGCTTGCGAGCACATGGCGTTACATGGGCAAAGAACTCTGGAGGAAGAAGGGCATAGCCTACATGACATGTGCAGAGATGAAGCCAATCAGAGACCGGCGGGAATCTGTGACATCACCGCACTATATAAGTCCGGGCGTGACGCTGGGAGCTCATACCGCTCTCACTGTACTGATTAGGGAAGGTGCTGCCACGGCTGCTAATGATATCTCTTACTAAAGAACTAAATTTTATACAGCAATTTTTGGGAGGTGTCACAGCTTGTCTCAGAGACTGCTTCTCTTAACGTACTATTTCTGATTTTGTGGGGTATTGGATCTGAAGTCCAGTGTGCGTCCAGTGCAGCTGCATAATACATTTTAATGCATCTGCTCACAGGACATTGAATATCCAAGGGTGATCTAAGCCTGTTCCTGTTGTATTCTAATAAAAAGAAACAGAGTTTTTACAAAACAAATTACCACATTCATTTTTTTGGCTGCTCAATTCTTTTGCGCAATTTACATCCAGGGTTAATTCAGCGTTGTTCTGCTGCTGTGGTGAAATAAAAGAAACCGTCTTTTTCACCGGCAAAAAAAAATTTTTCCTGTTCATAATTTTAAAACCCAAGG